>CAUYOR010071605.1:0-49856 GCA_963573925.1 Callimico goeldii | reverse complement strand
ACAGGCACGCACCACCATGCCCAGCTAATTTTTTGTATTTTTAGTAGAGACGGGGTTTCACCATGTTGACCAGGATGGTCTCGATCTGTTGACCTCGTGATCCACCCACCTCGGCCTCCCAAAGTGCTGGGATTACAGGCGTGAGCCACTGCGCCTGGCCCTGTGTTACCTGTTAATTTGAGAGTTAACATCTTTACCTAGTTGAGTCTTCTAGTCCATGAGCACTGCATGTCTCTCCATTTAGTTCGTTCTTTTATTTCTCGTATCAGAATTTTATAGTGTTCAACCTGAAAATACAGTATAAGTTTTGTTAGTTTTATAACTATTTTGTGTTTTTTTAAAGCTATTGAAGACTGTTTTTTTAATTTCTGAAATTTCATTGCCACTATATAGAAATATAATTTACTTTTGTATGTTGACTTTGCTAAACTCATTTATTCTTCCTAGAAGCTCTTTTGTTGTTTTATTGAGACTTTCCTACATAGGACATTATGTCATCTGTGAGTAGGGATGGTTTTAGTTTTTCCAGCTTCTCCTAAAGTGTTATCTGTCTAAGGTTCATGAACACTTCTTGGTTTTATGCTACTATTGTCTACACTGAGGGAGAGGGGAAGAAAAATGTGAAATTCTCTGCCAGTTTCTTGGTACTTTAAATTTATATCTTCTTCCCCAACCCTCTGGCTATTTTTCACCACTAAGAGTCCTCAAAGAGATGCTCCATCCATTCTGCACAGGTTTTATAGCTACAATCAACAGGAGAGACCATGTGAATTGTGCTTACCCATTTTATCTCAAATCAAAACCAAAGATTGATTTGGGATCCTTTTTCTCCAGTAGTTAGGGTATATTTGTTTTCTCCATCCATTTTGTTTTTCATTTCTGATCCTTAAGTTCCTTTCCTGAACTTACTCCTGCATAGATAGCCAGGGTTGTGAACATGAGGCATGACAGTGGGAGAGAGTATAACCAAGTGGATATTGAATATTGAGCTTTGGTTTCCTTAGCGCTGTGCTCTAAAAAATTGATTTAAATGAGTCTGGACACAGGACAAGAGAAAACTTTAACGCGGCTTATGTTCAGATTATTTCAAATTAGTGAGTTAATGAACCCCTTAAACCACAGAAATTATCTGTGTCAATTTACAAAACAGGAAATCAATGAATGCTTTCCTTGGTTGGCTCATGTGATTGTTGGCAATTCTGTGTCATTTGCGTTTTAAAATGTGAGTGTGTGTGTGTGTGTTGCTAGCGTGGGTGATGGGCTGCAGTGAAAGGTGGCTTGGGGACCCAGTCAACGAAAAGAAAGAAATAAGGAAAGTGGTGATGAAAGCTCTGGAGAGCTTGTTTTGACTACTTTTAACGGTTTTATTGAGTTTCGTATCTTGCTCTGGAATCATCATGTAAACTCTGGCTCCCTGGAAACACCTTTCACAGTGATCTGGCTGATGAGGTTAAATTAACCTAATCCCTTGAAAACTGCCTGTTAGCTTCCTGCTGTTTCAGAATAAATTTGGAAGAAAAGTCACCCCCAGCTTTAAGTTGCTGTCCTTCGTCGTACTGCATCCGCTGTTTCAGTCGCGATGCAAACCAAAACGTTTCAGGCTTCACTTGAATATTAATACTTCTTTCTATTCTCTCACTTTGCTACAAGAGGCTCTAAGAGCTGGTCTGCAACACTGCCATCTGGTGGCTTCAAAGCTACATGGATGAAAAAAAATCTAGCCGTTTTCTAGTTTTTTTATTTTTGCAAGCCATTTCTTCTGCTGCTTTCAGTTGACTTACGACGAATTTATAGCAGATTTGTGCACCATTTTATGCCTCTGCTCAAGCCATTTTTTTCTTCCTGGTTGCACATGCTCAGAGGCGTCCGAGGTCAAGAAGAAAGAAAACAGAGGCATTTGGAAAGCAACAGTGTTTCTGATAAACTAAGATTTACACAGAGAATATGGTGCTACTGGGGTGCATCCGATGTGAATGTAGCTGTATGAAGTTTCTTTGTCTTCTTGGGTGATTTCAGGAGTTTTTAGTCTTCACACAGACAACAGACAACATGTTTGAACTGGGAGATCTTTTTGCATTTACAGTTCTGGGTTTTGGAGTCATTGGTAGAGAAAAATGACTTCCACATCAAACTTTCCCCTGCTCAGTCCCATCCCTCAGCCCCTGCTTCTGTCTTAGCTCCTAAAAGTGCTTTGTTGTTTCATGTGTAATAATTTTTTTCCTCTAAACAAATCTGGAGAGTTTGACTATTCCCTGAAATTTTCAGTATTCTAGTTGAAAATGCCAAAATGAACACGAGCTGCTTCAGTAAGCCTGATGGGAACTAAGTTCATAAGGAACAGGAATCTGTGCTGTGTTTTTATTTTACTACTGTTGGCATCTCATCTCTCTTCCCCAAGTTACTCACCTTAGAAATTCCTTTTTCATTTTTTTTTTCCAATTTCTCATTAATGTGATGTGTGTAGAATTTTGTTTGTATGTATATATACATGTGCGGGTGGGGTGTATGTATGTGTATTACATATTCTTTTTACTAAACTTAAATTCCTGCATAAATAAGAAAAAAAAGAGGCATATCTGCCTTTCAGGAGTGACTATTTCTGTAAGATTTTTACCTATGCCTGCAGGTTGATGTCCCCACCCCCCAGAATCTTGTCAATTAGAGCATTCACTGCAAGATCTGAAGACTCGGTAGCAAAAACATCAGCATTGCTGCCTACCTTTCTCTCCTTCATTATTTGTCCCGTAGTTGTCAGCCAAGTTCAACCTATTTGAGAGTTTTCATAAAATCTGGCCAGAAGCTCAGAAATTAGTGTTAATACAGCAGCCTCTTCACTCTAAGCAATGAAAGGAGACTGATTATTGGGCAACAGAAGAGATAGAGTGAAGATGAAATGGCACCCAATTATCTTTATGCTGTATGACCAACCTCTGGACAATTGAATATCAAAGTGATTTATTATTACAAATGAACTTAGAAATATTTAAGGACAGAGACTAAAGCTATTTCATCCTCCCCAACCCCCCTGACATCCCAAATCTTAAGAACTTGGAAATTGCATACTAGTTCACTCAAAAACATATGTAGAGACTTAATGAACAGTTGGAACCCAAGTTCCAACTTTATTATAGGCAAATTCATGAAAAGTCTATAATTATCTGGATCACTGATAATAGTTGTATCAGGAATACAGGCGTAAAAGAAAAGTTAAGGTTTCCTGACAATCCAAAATTATGCCACAGATCCCATTTACTAAAACTTAAATTTTAGTTCTTCATTAATAGGTGAGTTTCTTATACTCATTGTCAATCTATATAAATGGCTTAATTTTTGTAGAATTATTTCAATAAGTTTGGCTAAAACCACATTAGAGATACAAAGTTTGGCAGCGAAAATTCTGGTTTAGGCAAACAAGCTGACAACATTAGGGTGTTACAGATAACAATTTTGGGAAAACACACAAAAATAAAATCAAGAAGTCAACGTTTCAGTGACCTGGGACATTTTGTATAGGAGTCAGTAGCCTTATCAATCACAATACTTCTAAGTATCCTAGGGTATTATAGCAACCAATAAAACATTAACTGAACCCCAGAATCTGGATTACATTTTCATCCTCTGTTTGAAAGGCAATAAATATATATGATATATTTTAGGACTATTTCCATAACAAAATGGTTGAAAATATTAAAGATACATAACAGTGAAACCCTCTGCTTTATAGAAATCAGACATACCACTCATGTATTTCTGATACTAGAATGGACCTGCTAAAGAGTCCCAATCACTATAAGTGTATAGGCAAAAATGTTTGACAGTAGCTTGAACGTTCTGGAAAAATTGAATGTGAGTAGAACTGAAGGTAGAAGAAGAATATTAATTTAGTTGAGGAGATTCTCAGTACAGAATTTGGGATAGAAAGGAAGTAATAAAAGGAGGAGTGAAGAAAGGAGAGAAGTTAAAAACAAATTTATTTATTCATATGTCATATTGTTAATTAAACAAATTTTACTGAATATCCCACAACAAAAACAAAAACAAATATTGGTCTCTGAGATAGTTCTAGCATCCAAATTTCTTGGCCAATCTCACAAGTAAATATCTTATTTTAAAGAAAATCAAGAGTCAATGAACAAAAAGTATAAATCCAAAATGTGGAGGGTGCAATTTAGAACATTTTTAGACCCTTGTTCCTCAAATAATAGTCTATGGACCAGTAGCATCCAACTTCATTTGGGTGCTTGCTTCAAAATGCACTTCCAGGAATTATCAACATGTGACTTGTGCAGTTACACAGGGTCTTATACTCAGAAGGGCTCTGAGCTTGGTTTAATGTGTTGTTTTTGCAATCTAGAAATTCTTAATTTTTGAAGAAGGGGAATACTTTTCACTGGACTCCACATATTATGTAGGTCCTGTGCAGTCTCTTGGGCTCCATGTCTGAGCGGCTGAACAAGAATCTGCATTTTATCAAGATCTTTAGGTGATCTCCCTGTGGCCTAAAATTTAAGAAACATTATTTTCAATCATAAATAACAATTTTAATAAGTAGTATATTTTTCTTTTGTATCATGTGTGTCATTCATGTGTTTTATTGTTCATTGCTCCTGCTTCAAATTAGTGGAGGATTCATTGTTGGTGTTTTGTACAACTGCTGATAAATGTGTGTGTTTTCTTACAGGTTTCTCCTTCATGAAACAAAGAGTGAACTCCATTTTCAGTTCAAAATATGAGTAACAGGATGAAGGCAGAAAATCAGTTAGAATTGGAAGAAAAGGAAGAAATAAGAGGAAACTAAGGAAAGAAGGCTAAAGAAGAAGTGAGAAAACAATATTGAAAGAGTGAGATTGTTAAGATTGTTGTATCGTAAAGAATTTGTCTGGTCTTTGTCTTGGGTTCTTGGAATAGAGCTTTTAAAATCTTTGGGATTTCCTGAGCATTAAACATGACTTTGTTTTTCATGAACATCTTGGATCAGACCTGAGTGTGGGACAATGAGGTGATTCACAGCAGGCCCAATGATAGCTTCAGGAAGGGGGCTGGTCACCAGAAAGGACAACCATGTGATTAGAAGGTTGGGATTTGAATTGGCTCAATATCCAGGGAGATGGTAGGGACTGGTGATAAAGTTCAATTACATGTCCAGTGGTGTAAGAAGTCACTCCTATGTGATAAAACCCAATAAAAACTCTGGACACTGAGGCTCAAGTGGAGCTTTCTGGTGGTATGAACACGTTGATGTGACAAGAGGGTGGCAGACTCTGAGTTCACAAGAAGGTACAGAAGCTCTGCATTTGGGACCCTCCATAGCCTTCACCCTACATGTCTCTTTATTAAGCTGTTCCTGATTTGCATCTTTTATAATAACAAAAATGTAATAATAAGTCCAGCACTTTCCTAAGTTTTGTTAGTTATTCTAGAAAATTACCAAACATGAAGGGGTCTTGGAAACCCTAAAATTTATAACCAATAGTTCAGAAATGCTGGAGACATCAAAAATGTGGTTGACATCTGAAATGGAGATAGTCTTATTGAGAACCGTGCTCTTCAGTCTGTGGGGTCTGTATTAACTCCAGGTGGTTAGTGCTAGAATTAAATTATAATCTTCAGTGGATAGCCAGATAGTTGGTATTAGAACAAAGGTGAAAAGGTAAATGCAAGATGTTGACCCTGTTTGGTGTTTCCACTGAGATCAAGTCCCTGGTCACATAGATGCACACTGAACTCAATAAGTCATTCCAAAGCAATGACTTGGGATGTATAAGTTAAGCTTGCAGTAAGCAAAGCCTGTACTCTGCTATATAGACATAAAGCTGGTAGCCTATACAGGAGACTCACAAAGAAGATGCCTGTTCATCCTCAAAGCAAGCTCCCAAACCTCCTAAAGACAAGGGTCTGGGAGAGGCAAGGGAAGAGAGTGGGAAGTGGGGAAAACATTACTTCTACAGCTGGGAAGTTCTAGCATCACAAACATGAAGCTAATGATCTATGAACCGTTGCTACCTCAAAATCAGAAGTCTTTAATCTCTTTGGACTGCATAAATGGACTGTATAATAAAAGCTGTAGACTCTTACTTCATAAAAATTCAGATGCAAATGAGTTTGCTTATAATTTTATCAGGTTTGCTGGCCTTCTGAAACCCATTCATGGTTATTTGTTCCAGTGACTCAACATAAGAACACCTGTGTTATGCAATAGCATGAATTGGTGAATTCAGTGGTGCCTGAATTGGAAATGCTAACAGAACCAATTTTTTGTTATTTAGACTTGCATATATTGCCTAACTTCTCATTTTGTACCTTTCATAATTTTTGTGAAAGTCACATTTGACATAAAATAGAAATCCCATTAAGTGGCAGCTGTTGTTATATTCCTGAAAATCTATCTGCTAATAATATGCATGTGTGTTAGTGGATTTATTTTATCTCTTCCTTAAAAAATATATACAATAAAGATGTATAATATGTATGTGCTTAATTACATATAGAAGTGCTCATTGTTAAATAAATAAATCTGTGGAAAAGAAAATGGGGCCAGATGCAGTGGCTCACACTTGTAGTCCCAGTGCTCTGAGAGGCCAAGGCAGGAGGAGCACCTGAGGCTGGGAGTTAGAGACCAGCCTGGGCAACATAGCAAGATTCCATCTTTATAAAAATAAAAATAAAAAAAATTAGCCAGGCATGGTGGTGCATGCCTATAGTCCTAGCTACTTAGGAGGCTGATGCAGGAGGGTCACTTGAAAGGTTAGTGAGCAATGATCATGCCAGGAGCTCCAGGCTGCAGTGAGCTATGATCATACCAAATCAAAAACAAAAGTAAAAATTCCATGAACTTCCATCATCCATAGAAATCCAGTGGAAAATCTATAATCTGTTTTCAATCAATAATCAGACATTTCGTGTGTCAATAATATTGGTTTATATCATTTAAATATTTGCATAATATTGCATTGATTTAATTCCATTATTTTTGAAGCCAAGCTCCTGTTGATATTGGTTTTCAGATTGTAATTATTCTAAATAATGCTGTAATAAATCCCCTTACTACGTATGCCTTTAAAAAGTTGTCTTTTTCTTAGAAAACGTTTCTGTAGGTAAAATTTCTTATTCAAGCAATGAGCACATTTTGTACTTTGAAACCTCACCAAATGCACTTTTGAAAAGTTTAATCAGGTTACATTAGTAATAACAGAGCACAGAAACAAAAGTATGCCTAAATCCTAACAACATAATACACTGTAAATCTTTCCAGTCTTTGGCAAATTGATAGATTGAAAAAAATGTTCATCTACATTTCTTTGATTAACTAGTGATTTGGGATCCTTAGCATTGTGTTTTTAAATATATTACCTATTTGTATCTTTTGTTCCTTTTTTCATTTTTGTCTTGGGAGGAAGGGAGCTTATTTTTATTTTTTGTCTTCTCTCCCCCAGAGATAATTAGGTATTGGGCATATAAAATTTTTGTCTGGCATAAACAGTTTTGTTTTTCAAATTTCCACTTGCTTTTCAAATTTGCTTATGATTATATTTTTTGACATAAAAGTTAAAAAAGGATGTCATTTATAATCACATTTTAAAGTGCAGTTTCCATATTTTATATCAGTGATAGAAAATATGTGGTTTTTCAAGAGAGCACCATAGGAATGTTAATTTACACAGTATAAAATACTTTTAATGCACATTGTTAACCTAATAATCATTTTTAAAAGCCTAGTCTTGATGTAAGATACTCCTAAATGGAGGATATTGATTACCATCAAAGACTTTCCAAAACTCCCAAACTTTGGACATGCAGTCTCTTAGAAGAAAGGTTAGTTATTAAAGATAGAACAAAATCTTAAATAAAATGAACTGTTTCAAAATATTGGTTTACCACCTAGCAATTAAGTGATATGTGGAATATCAACTCTCTGAGTCTAGATCTATTAAATATGTTAAAATCATACTCATTAGCTAATCATAATATTAATTACTCAAATTGTTTAAAATGTTCAATTTGTTGTGTTTTTGAAAATTTTATAATCACTGTAGTTTCCTTCCTCCCTCCCTTTTTCTCTTCCTTCCATCTTTCTTTTCTTGTATCTTTCTGTAATCCCATTGCATTTTTTATAGCTTGATTTTAAACAAAATTTTCTGAAATATTTAATTTATAAAAAAAATGCTTTGATAAATGCACAAGCTTAGAAAATGACTACCGACACATAAATATTAAATTACCAGTACTTTGAAGGTCTGAATGCACTTTCTAACCCATTTATACATCTTCTGCCTCCCCCAACCCCCAATAATTACAAAGTTGCAATCCTGGAATTTGTTTTACTTTTTTCTGATTTTCTTTATATTTTAATTGATGTACATGTTTCTGAAGTGTATAAAATGAAGTTATATTGAATGTATTATCTCCATTAAAAAAATCAATGTTGTTTATATTTCTGAGATTCACCATATATTTGGAATTGATGCATATTTGTTGCTTGTATAATATTCCACTATATAAATGTACTGAAATTCATTTATACATTTTTTAAGCATTTCTATCATCTTTATATGTCTTTTAGTGCACAAATGCCTGAATATGACTAGAATTGGAATTCACGGATTCCAGACAAAGCAAAACTGTTTCTTAAAATCTTCAATTGTTTTCTAAAATTATCATTACCCTGTCAGAGTGTATTATTATTATTTCCTACTATTATTATTATTTTAAGACAGGGTCTCCTTCTGTTGCCCTGGCTGAAGTGCAGTGGCGTGGTCACAGTTCACTGAAGCCTTGACCTCCCAGGCTCAGTCAGTCTTCTTGCCTTAATCTCCTGAACAGTCAGGCATGAGCCCCCATACCTGGCTAATTTTTTTCATTTGTTGTAGAGGTGGTGGAGTGTCCCACTATGTGCCCAGGCTGGTCTAGAACTCCTGAGCTCAAGCGATTCCTCTACCTCAGCCTCCCACAATGGTAGGATTACAGGTATGAGTCACTGTGCCAGGCTTATTTCCTCTTCTTCCCATCATGTTGAAGAGTCAGACTTTCTAATTTTTGCCTGTTTTGTGACTGTCAAATGACATTGTATTATGATTTTAACTTACATGTACCTCCTTGTTAGCCATGTTACACATATTTTCTTATGTTTGTGGCCAATCTTTTTTTTTTTCTCTGAAATATTTAAAACCCTTGATCAACTTTTAATTTGGTTCCCTTTTTTATTGATTTCTATCATTCTTTACTTATTCTCTATGCTAAACTATGTCAAATATTACAAAAATCTACAAATATAAGCTTCTGATTTCTGGTTTGTCTACTCATTTTCTTTAGAGACCACAATGTGTATGACACTTAATCCAACTAAGATAAAATGTTGTGTATGATGAGGCCTAAGGAATCAGTTTTGTTTCCTCAAATGAAAAATTAATTGCTCTAAAATCATTGATCTAAAATTCTTTCCTTTCTTCGCTAATTGGTAATGCCAGTTCTGACATACATCAGTTTTCCATTTATATGCAGGTCACTTTTTGGGCTCTCATTCTGTTCTATTTATCTATCGATCTATAACTGTACTGTTTTACCACATTTTCTAAGTGTTGATACCTGGTAGAAAACGTCCTCCTAAATTATCTGATAGATTCGGAAGCATCTTGGTTATTCTTGAACTTTTGCTCTACCAAAAAAAATTCAGAAGCACCTTTAGTTACAAAGAAAATCACAAACTTAATGGGATTTTCATCTGAATTAAATTATTCTGTGGGTGCAGGGAGAACTGACAGTTTTACAATGCATCTGCTGTTCCACAAAAACAGAATACTTCTAAATTTATTCAGGTTTCTTTAATTTCTTTCAGTAAATACATAGGGTATATACATTGTGTGTACATAAAGGTTTGCACACATTTTGCTAGTTTTATACCAGGAGTACTTTATATCTTTGGTTTCAGCAGTAATGACATCTTTTAAAAATTGTATAATCTATGTATTTAAATCTATTATAATAAATAAAAATGAGTTGTGTATAAGAAGCAATTTGGGAAACTATTATTATTTAAAATACTATTGCCTTTCTTCATATATATATATATTTATATCAAGAATCTTATCAATGATATCAGTTGTATTTTGTTCTTCACAGTTCTCTCTCTCTCTCTCTCTCTCTCTCTCTCTCTTTTCTGGACCCTCTAATGAGAAAGAACAAGAAAGAGAATTCTGTTTGTATTTCTTATTTTAAAGAAAATGCTTTCCAAGTTTTATCATTAAACATGGTCTTGGTTTCATTCCTCCATCTATCATCTTTTTCTTTGGTTGATAATACTAGACAGGTTAAAAAGTTCCTTTGAATTTCTAATTCCCAAGAGATTTTATAATTAAGTGATGGTTATTTTGATAAATTGTGTTATTCTATTGAGTTGATCCTTTGTTATTGTTATAAATAACATTAGTTGATTTTCTGATTATAAACTATCTTTGAATTTCCACAAAAAGCCAATTAAGTCATTTATTTTGTAAGCGTTTACTATACAGCTTTTTGGTTGCTAATATTTTGTTTGGGATTTTTGCTTCTATCTTTACAAGTAAAATTGTCATATAATTTTCCTTTCTCATATTTTCCTTGTCTGTTTGCAGTGCTGTATTAAAGATGGTATTATAAAAATATTTTGGGTGTTTTCTGTTTTTATCTACTCTGGTAGAAATTGAATAAAACTGGAATTATTGTTTTCAGATATTTTGATAGAACCCATTTGTAAAACTTTCTGACCTTGGTATTACTTTGGGGAAAAGCATATTTACTAACATAAAGATGATAATTACATATTTTAAATATTTTGAATGGCTACTATATATGTGGCTGTATTCTAACTTTTATTTCTAATATTGTTTATTTGAATCTTCTCTTTTTTTTGTTTGTGGTCAGTCCGGCCAGTGATCAGTCACTTTTTCAGTCTTTTAAATGAACTCACTTTAGGCCTTTATGTTTTTTCCTCTAATTATCAATTTATTCCCGTATTTTTTTCTTTCTTTCTTTTGTTATGTTATTCTTTTTTAAATGTCTGAATTTGGATATTTAATTTGTCTAAAAATAATTTCTTCTCCTCTAGCCTAAGGATTTAATAATGTATATTTTGGCATCAGATCACAAACATCTTGGTGATTGTGCAGTATTAAATAGTATATAATATCTTATTGCCATTGTGTTTTTGTCATTGATGCCTATTTATAAGAATTTTTAAATTTCCAAATTAATATTATTTTTCCAATTACCAATTTCTAAATTTTGCTATTAACTTCCATTTCCATTGTACTATACGAATTCCCATTTTTTTTGACATTTGTTGAGGTTTGATTTATGACTCCTTATGTGGTCAATATTTGTAAATGTTTCATGTATGCTTAAAAAGAAACTACATACTACAATCGTTGACTGGTACTTTATAAATGTACACTAGACAAGATTGACAATTTTATTGCTCAAAATACTTTATTCTCACACATTTTCATCTATCAACTACTAAGAAGGACATTAAGATTTTTCCACAATAATGGATGTTTCATTACTTTTCCCCTCAAATTTTGTTAATATTTGCTTCAGACTTCCTCATGCAAAGCTATCAGTGTCATAGAAGTTTCAAATTGTATCATAGTTGAAATGGATCATTATGAGCTGACTATATTGCTTGCTAGAAATATTTTGCTTGAAAATCTATTTTTTCCTGATATTAACATAGCTACACCAGTTTTGCTTTTTAAAATTTAAATTTATTTATTTTTATTTTACTTCATTTTGAGACAGGATCTTGCTTTTTGCCCAGGCTGGAGTGCAGTGGAATGATCACAGCTCACTGCAGTCTTGACTTTCTGTGCTCAAGTGATCCTACTGCCTCGGCATCTCAAGTAGGTAGGACTATAGGCAAATGTCACTCTGCCTGGCTAATTGCTTTTTTGTTTTTGTTTGTTTGTTTGTTTGTTTTTTGTTTTTTTTTTTTTGGTGGAGATGGGGTCTCATTATGTTGCCCAGGTTGGCCTCAAGCTCCTGGGTCCAAGACATCCTCCTGCATGAGTTTTGCTTTTTGCATCTTTTTGGCAAATGTTTCCATTTTTAACCCTGCAGTATCTTTATGTTTTAAGTGTATCTCTTATTAAGAACACAGAGCTAGATTTCATATTTTTGTTCATCCTGACAATCCCCACTTTTAACTAGAAAAGTAATAAATTTATAATTACTATAATTACTGATATTTTACTTTTATAATGTATTATTCTCTCATTATCTTTTTTCTTGTATTTATTATATTCCCTTATTTTCCTTTTTTAAAAAGTCTTATTAATTAAATGTGATAGTAGCCAACCTTCAAGATAGTCTTAACTTCTTGGCATTCTCCTCCCTGTGTAAGCCCTTCCCATATTGTACCATTTTTAGTTATGTGATCAATAGAATATGGCTGACATGATGGTATGTCATTTCCAAGAGTTGGTTATAAAAGGCATTGCAAGTTCCATCTTGTTGCTTTTTCTGTCGTGCACTGAAAAGCCAGTCTGAGGAAGCCAACTGCCTGCCACCTTGTGAGCACTCACATGGAGAGGTCCATGTGGCAAGGAACTAAGGTCCCTGTCCAACAGCTAGCAAGCAACTGAGGCTCTCTGCCAACAACCAGGTGAGTAATTCTGGAAGCAGGTCTCCCAGCCGAAGTCAAGCCTTCAGATTACTACAACCCCAAAAAACATCTCATGAGAAATACAGAGTCAGAACTACATAACTAAGCCACTCCTAAATCCCTAATCCTGATTTATATTAATTCCTAATTTATTGTCTTACAATTTCTATAACTGTAAGATAGTTTAGTTATAACCATAAGATAATAAATGTTTGTTGTTTTAAGCTCAGTTTTGGTGCTAATTTGCTATGTAATAGATAACTAACACAGTGTGTCTGTGTATACATATGTGTGTGTATAAATATAAATATACATTTTTTACTTTATATTTCAAGATTTTTACCCTATCCACTAGTTTAAAAATTGCATAATTTCTATAATTATGTCTTCACCCAACAAATAATTTTAGTCTTTATCCAACAAATTATAGAAGTCAGTATTTTAATAACTCGAATAAATTTAAAAAACTTTGTAACACTTTTTGCTTACTCTTTTTACTGTTATTTTTATTAAATAATATATTATCTCAATACATTTTAAATCCAACAGATTACAAATTATTACTACTGTCTTATCAAATTCATTCATATTTGTTTAGATTTAACCACTTATTCACTAATTTATTTGTTAATCTTTACTTTTTTCATTTCAGATATCTGGAATCAATTTACTTTTTCCATATCAAAACCTTTAGAAATGCCTTCATATATGGTCTGTTTGTATAATGTTCTCTGATTGGCTTACCTGAAAATACTTTTATTTGATTTTTTAATTGCAATGTATTGTACCCACATAAAACTGCAAATAACAGAGGTGTCCAGTTTGAAAAAAATTTAAGCTGTGAACATACCAATGGATGGTAATCTAAATCAAGAAATTAGGACATTATAACCTTCTAGAAGCTTCCTTCATGATCCTTCATCTAAACTAGCCCTACAAAGTTAATAACTATGCTACATTCTAAAACCATAGATTAATTTTGCCTTAATACATCATAACTCTAATATGTAATAATTTATACCTGGCTTCTTTTGCCTTAATACATCATAACTCTAGTGTGTAATAATTTATACCTGGCTTCTTTTCCTCAAAGATGTGTATGTGAGATTTATCATGTGTTACATGTTAATGTAGTTTGTTTTGTCATTGCACAATATCTTATTGTTTTTGTCTATTCCACCATCCATAAACATTTGAGTTAAGTTCAGTATTTGTCTATTACAAAGAATACTTCTGTGAATTTTATTGTATATTTCTTTTGGCATGCATATATATCTGTTTCTTTGTAATCAAATAGAAGCATTGGTTCATAGACATTTATGACAGATACTGCCAACACTTTTCCAAAGTTCTTGTAGCAATTCTGCTTCTAGTTTTTCCATATCCTTGGATTTGGAATTATCTACATTTTGTATCTGAGCCATTCTGGAGACGGTGTAGTCACCTTGTGGTTTTAATTGGCATTTTTTTGACTAATAGAATTAAATTCATTTTACATCTTCATTGGCTGTTTGGATACTCTGTTTTGGGAAATGTTTATTCAAGACTTTTGTCCATTTTTCTTTTGAGTTGTCTGCACTTTCATATTAAAATGTAGAAATGTAGAAGTCTTAAATACTCTAGCTGTAAGTCCTTTATTGTGCAAATATCTTCTCCCATTCTATGGCTTACCTTTTCACACTCTTAACAATGTCTTTGCTGAGAAAAATTTCCTAACTTTAATATACTATAAGGAATCAATTGTATTTTCTATGGTTGGTGATTATGATTGCATGCATTGTCAAATAAATCTTTGCCCACCACAAGTCCATGAGGATATGTGTTTTTTTTTCTAAAATATTATTGCTTTATCTTTAATCTTTAGAGCTATGACCTATATGGAATTTTTTTTTACATAGTGTGAGGTAGGGATAAAGGGATTTTTTAAAATATGGATATCCATTTGATCTAACATACTATAATTGAATTTTTTTATTGTGTTTCTTTGAACATGGTTTAATTATTCATTTATTTTGATCTTTTAAAATTTCTCTTAGTAATGTTTTATAATTTGTATTATATAGTCTTGCACATCTTTCATTAGACATTTGAAATTTTTATGCTATTCTAAATAATGTAAAGTTTTCATTTACATTTCTTTGTACTTGTACAAAAAATAGATTTTAGTTTGTTGATTTTGTCCAGATATCTTGCTATATTCAATAGTAATTCTAATAATTTATCTACAGGTAATTCCTTCTTTGAACACTGTCATATCATATTTGAAGCAATAGAGTTTTATTTCTTCTTTCTAATTTTAATACGTTTCCCCCTTACTATTACACTTGCAAAGGTCACTAGATCAGTGTTGATTAGAACTAGTAGTATGTGTAATTGTTTCCTTCCAAGTTCAAAGTAGAAGCCATTAATATTTCTAAAAGGAAATGATGTTTTCTTTTAGCTATTTCAAAACTCTACCATGTATTGGAACAAGAAAGTTTCCTTCTACTCTCAATTTGCTAAGTGCTTTTTTATTATTAATGAGTATTAAATTATGTCAAGTACTTTTTCTGCCTCTATTAAAATGATTATATTATTTTCTTGTTTTCTCCCCACTATGGTGAATTATGATGCTTGATTTTAGAATTTAATCAACCTCGCATACCTAAAATAAAGTCCACTTGTTTCATGATATATTACCTTTCTGATATATCACTGGATTCTGTTTTCTAGCCTTTATTACTTATTTTTGTATCTATGTTTATGAATGTTTATGAAAGAGATTAGTTTTCATTTGCCTTATAATGTCCTTGTTACAATTTGTAATTCAGGCAGTTGCGGCTTTTTAAAATGATCTATGGAATAGTCACTCTTTCAATATTCTAAACAAATTTTTGCAATATTGATAATGTTTCTTCTTAAATAATTTAGAAAAAGTTACTAATGAAGTTAACAAGACCTGCGGACATTTGTAGTTATAATACATAATTTTTAATGGTAAAATCATACATTTCTCTATTAGATACAGGAATATTCAGATTTTCTGTTTCTACTTTTGACAATATTGGTAAATCGCTCTCCTCTCCTCTCCCCCAGGTGTGTTCTAGTCAAAACTGTTTGCAATAATGCTAAGTAACCCTGAAACTGAGTGGTTTGCCATCATCGTTGGTTTTGCTGTTGTTTTCACAGATTTGTAGGTCAGATGTGGTTCTAGGTTGTAGCTCAGGTTCAAAAGGCCAGCTTCATAAGCCTATTTCAGAGTCTATGTACAGCCTGTTTTTCTTCTGGTAGATAAAAAAAAGATAAGCAACGAAGCCAAACCAGGCAAACACAGCTAAAACACTGGTTGGCAGTTCATGCTTTATTAGACAAATCAAGGCATAAGGCCAAGCCCAAACTGTGTGTGTGTGATACACAGATCAAGGGGGTGGACAATGTCAAGCAGGAAGAGAAGGAACCGAATACCACCAAGATACAATTTCTGTCATCACAAATTTCTTATTTGCTATCAAACGTATATTATTATGTATTTACTATTTTAAAACTTGCTAATGATATCTCTTTTTTCATTTCTGATCTTGTCAATCTGTTTTTTTGCCTTATTTTCTTTCTCAGTATTGCAAGAGGTCTATCAATTTTATTATTAGTTTCAAAGTACTGTTTTCATTGTATTAACTTTTATTCTGTATAATTTAAAAAATATTATTTGATACATTTATACTTATTATTTTCCTGTGCTTTCTGTGAGCTTAATTTGCTATTTTTTCCCAATGCCTGGAGGTATACTCTTAGATAATTGATTTTTCAGATATAAATATCCTTATAAATATGTATTTAGTGTATCTGATAAGTTTTGGTATGTAATCTTTTTATTATTACCAGTTTAAAATATTTTTAATTTACTTTGTGCTTTTATTTGACCTACAGTTTATTTAAAAGTATATTGCTTAATTTCATAATAGAGATTTTCTATCTATATTTATTCACTTATTTGCAGCTTAAATTCACTTTGGTCAGGCAATAGATTCTGAATTATGATCTTAATTTTTTGAAATTTATTGAGGCTTGTGTTATGATCCAGCATTTGGCCAATTTGGGAGAAATTTTTCCACATGAAGCTGAAAAAAATGCCTTACCCATGCCATCTTAGTGTTTTAATTGGATTTAATCTAATTTGCATTTGATGAAATTGCTAACATAGTTAAGTATCTATTCACCATTTTGCTATTTGTTTTATCTTTGTTCCAGTAACTTATATTTGTTCATTTTAGACTACTCTTGGGTTAATCTGGTATTATAATTTATTTTTTGTTTTTATCTGTTTGTGCATATATTTTACTCTATTTCCATGGTAAATATAGAGATTGCAACATGCTTTCTCAGGTTCAACAGAATTAAAAAAAAATCATTTGAGAAGGCATAAAATACTTTAACTCCATTAAATTCCTCTTTCATGTTAATATTACTTTGTAATTTAATTCTGTATATGTTTTTAAAACATTAACAACAGTTTGGCTATTACTGTGCACCACCTGCTTTCATCTGGCTCTGGTTTGTCCTTGTTCCAAGTTTTCCATATAACAGCCTGGAATGCTTGCTAAGGCCTCTTTCCACTGGCAGACCCCAAAACCTGATCTTTGTATTCGAGGCAATGTGAAATTACCAAAGATACCAGTCTGCTTTTATGGGGACTTTTTGTTTGGTCTCTTAGCCTTCCGTCCCAAGCAGCTTCATAATTTGTTCTATGTCTTGAAAGAAAGAAAAATGATAACATTAAGTTCTGATCTTCACCTTTCCCTTCTCACTTAAGCATCTGGCCCCTCAAGTCTGTAATTTTTCTTTCTGTAGCGTATTGGACGGTCAGAAGATGCTCTGTTTTCTCCACCTATTGGTTATTGTCTCTGGGTTGAAGATGTTTGGCTTGGCCATCAGGCTGTTGTTCTGCACCACAAATTAGTGAACACAGTGAGGTAAAAACCTGCTGCAGACTGTCAGTTCATTCTGAGGTTTCCCACTTTTTCCATTTTTTTTTTCTCTCAAAACCTGACTACCTTTTTCATTCTAAGATTTCCTCAAATAGATGTTTGTCTGTATCTTATTCTCTTTTTCAGTTATTCTTGGCAAGATCATTGCTCTGCCACAGGCTGTTCCTCATGTTTGAAACTAGTTGGATGTGCCTCTGACATACTGTAAATTTCAGTTATTTATTTTTATTTATGAAATTTCATTAGATGCTTTAAAAAATCTACTTGTCAAACTTTCGATATTTTGCTTTCTTTAAACATACAAAGCACACTAATTATCTATGATTTTCTTCTGACTTTAGTGTCTGAATTCTTCACAGGACTGATTCTGATGTCAGCTATTTCTGCTGTCTCCCCGTCAGGGTTCCTTGTTTTCTTGTGAGTTCTGGCATTTTTACTATAAGCTCATGCTCTTTGGAACTTATCTGTTTATCTTGGAACTTTTTGATGCTGGAGTTGAAGCTGTGCTGTTTCAAAGAAGATTTTAATTTGCTTCCAACAGAGACCCTGGTATATTACTAATTGAGGCCTGATTTTGCCCCCAGTACAGAGGCTGAAAGGCACCAAATTTCAGCATTTGGCTTCAGGATGAAAAACTAGCTTCAGTTCTCCTTGACCTCTATGAATTCCCCTTTTTATTCTTGTTTTGAACTTTCTGGATTTTTTTTTGCCTTATTGGTAAATCAATGATGCATTTAATACATTTAACTTTTTAGTGTAAAGTTAAAAACTTATATGGAGTACTGCACAAAAATATATGGGTTAAGATATAAAGTAAACATCCTTATACAAAGACTCAGGTCAAGAATTAGGACTTGACCACCATCTCCATCTACTCTGCGTCAACCACACATCCTTCTTTTCCCTCCAAAAATAGCCATTATCCTGACTTTTACAGTAATCACATTCTTGGATTTCTATGCAGCTTAATAATCCAAAGGTGCATTCACCGACATTAAAGTTCAGTTGCGTTAATTTTTTATTTGCTTTCTTTCTTACTCTTAAATTTATGACCCTCCTCAACCCTTTCTTTTCTTTACAATTATCTACTGAAAAAAAAAAAAAAAACCAATTACAGCATGGATTTTGCTGATTGCCTATTCATGGTGCTGTTTCACATCTTCTTCTGTCCTCTATGTTTCCTGCAGGTTGTTGTCTGGGTCGAGAGGCTGAATCCCTTTGGCAGGTCTGTAGGTGGAGGTGTGCACTTTCACCAAGGGCCACACAGTGTCTGGCTGGCTGTCTTTATGTGATATTAGCATCTGTTTATGCTCAATGCATTGATCTATTCATTAATCAGGATTGTAAATGGTGATATTTTATTTTATCATTTCATTTGCTGTGTAACTTAGAATAAATAATTTGATAAAGAGATACTTCTTATCAATTAGATGATTTTCTAGTGATGCAGTTTACATATGAAAGGAAGAATAAATGTTTGATTTGTTTATGTACCAGTGTTTACTGTGATGCATTAGTTTCTCACTCAAAGTGATTAGTTAGTAGTACCAACATGCACACATATACACACACAGACGTGAGTTGTTACTGTGTGTGTATATACACATACATGTGAACCCATAGGTTTAAATATATTTAATAAGTTTAAATCCACTGAAAGCATTCTCTTTACTGAAACAAAAATGTTTTCATCTTTAGCCACTGAGAGTCTCTTCAACTTGTTTCTGAAGCTCTTGCAAAAGGACCCTGGATGCTTCAGGCTCACCTTGTAAATTTCCTGCCCTAGACTTAGAATCAATTATTTTTCCATGAAGTTCTGTTTTCTTTTAGTGAGAAGTCATAGCTGGAAACCAAAGTCTAAGTAACAGAAATGCTCATTTTATTTGGTTGTTCATCATTTATACACTTTCACAAGATACTTATATATATTTTGTCCAGAATTTATTTCTCTGCAGGACAATTGCTTAGGTTATTTTCCTAACACATTACAAGAAAATGAAGTCCATTGTCTGCTGGTTAACTGGAGTGTCATACTATATTTCTACATCATGAATATTAATTTAACATTTAATATACATATGCATGGCTAAATTGTATTTTTAAAGATGATCCTTTTCAGTTTTTTTATTCCCTGCAAATAATAGATTTCTATAAGCAATGCTTCCTGTAACTAAATATTTATAAAGTCCTAATGATTTCCTTAGTTCAAGCTTCTTTAGATGCAATTGCAGGTACAAATTTGCAGAGTATTCTAATGGCTTTGAAATAGATTTCAAGCTTCTTTCTGCCTTATGGATAAAGAATATAGAAGACACGAACCATGGAGCAAGAGTATTCTAATATTTTTCACTGTAAAATAACCTAATAGCAGTCTGTTTTATCCATAAGTAAAACAGGAACTTGGTCAACATATTAGATGCCCCTAGAACCTAATCAGCACTAAGCAAACTAACAAACGTCAATTCCTGAATCTTTCACTAGAAGAAGCAAGCCTTGGATCTAGGCTGATCCAGTTATGGGAGGCTTAGCCAGAGCAGCCAGACAGTACATAAGACATGTTTCACTCTTGGCTGGGTCAAGAACCAAAGAGATAAATATGCTGAAACAGCTCCTTCAGTGTGGAGGCTCCAAACGTTACCTACGGAGTCAATGTATGCCTCTCTTCTCTGCTGCTCCACCACCAAGAGGCAGGTGGGCTCCGGGAGTGACTCTCTCCTCACCCCACTCCTATTCCTAACCTTTTCTCAGTGCCAGCAACACAAATTTCATTCACTTAGTTGCTCCACGCCCCCCAAATTAGCAGGTGGTAGTGTGTACAAAGGCATGTGTGCACACAGCAACTGGGATGAAAATCTTGCTTTGTCCTTGTTGTGGAGTCCCGAGTCCCGGATATTAAGAAAGTCTATGTCTATGTATATGTATTGTTAAGAAAGTCATAGATTTCTGGGGAAGGAGGGCATGGGCTCCACATCTGACAGCCATTTCACAAGGCGCGACATCATGAAGGAAGGGGGTCAGGCATTAACACAGCTGGCAACCCACAGTGTTAAATTGTCCGTAAAAGCGGTTGTTAAAGCCGGATGAAAAAAATAAAAAATAAAATAAAAATGCAGCCCTTCTGCAGACACTCCATGGGCTGCTTATTCAGGAATTTTACAAAGCTCAAGGCCGTAATGAGGCCTCTGGTACTCCTCAGCGGCCGGCTCAGCGTGACCGGCAGGCCACGTGATCCCTGTACATTGAGGCCTAATTGATGAGGTTTTGATGCTTAAATGGAGCGCTGATTGCGGGAGTTTCAAGGAACTGCTGCCAGTTAGGGCTCCAAGGTGAGGGGAGATTTTTTACACTTCATTCCCAGAGCTTAGCTAATGACTGTTATGAAATGAAAACTAACTTAGGGAGAAATGGAAAAGGGGAGAGGAACGAATGCCTCTGGGTCCAATTCTGTAATCTGATAGTCCTTTAGCTGAAAGCAGCTGGAGAACAAAATACCCCTGAAATACCTTTTGCTCATTCAACTCCTGAAGAGCAGTCAGCTTCAGTTCAGGTTGTAGACAGTGCATCTGGTTCTGGAAAGTTACATTAATTGGAAAAGCAAACACCTTAAAAATGAGGTGCTGTGGTCGCATCTTGATGAATTGTAAGATGCTTCCCCTGTGGTGCAGAGGCAGACAAACTGGTTCCAATGCTGGTTCAGCCACTTACTAGCTTTGGGCAGGTTTCTTCCTTCTTTAAAACTCATTTTCCCCTTCAGTGACATTTGAGGTGAATTGCTCCTTAGACTTACAGCATTATTACGACAATTCCTCACCTTCATTTCTTGATAATCAGCACCCAGCATCTATGGTTGAAGGCTCTGCCTGAATCAGAGACTATTCCTTGCAAGACATTGACATCCATCTGGATCAAGCCAAGACACTCTCTTTTGCCGTTAGTGGTGGCAGGGGAACTGGTTGTTCTGTATGAAGAACAATATCAACCACCAACACAGCAATCACAACTTACTTTTATCTTGTGCTTGCCATATACCAGGCACTGTACTCAAAATGGATTATCCTGTTATCCCAGTATGATCCCAAGATGCCACTGTGTGATTAACACCCTTCTCTTAGACACACCTTGTCATGAGCTGTGTAAGGTCAGACATAACCAGATCCATGCATGTTGGTGTCATTCCACAAAATCAGACTCTTACTGTGCAATTTCAATCATAAAAGGCACAAGCTACAAGGAATTTCCAAGAGCATTTCTCTTTAGGACTTTCTGTTCACTCAGTAGTCAGAGCTGTGGTCACAGTGTCTCAAGCTACTTCACAGGTCAGTCAGTATTTGCAAACCATACAGAATAGTGTATTTACCATATATAAATGTTATAGATCAAACATTTCCATTCAAACAGAGTAACATTAACTTGAAGAAAAAGTAAGATAGGGAAAAATAACGTTAATAAACCAGTCCAAGGAGAGTGATGTGGATAAGTAGAGTGTCTTGACCTGATCTAGATGGATGTCACTGTCTTGCAAAGAACAGTCTCCAATTTGGGCAGAGCATTCAGCCTTAGATGCTGAGTGCTGATGAATGACAGCAAGATGGGGTCAATCATGACAGCTGTCTCAAGCTGGTAAAGTCCTGCTGTTTTTATTGCCACAGAGTGCTCTGGTGAGGACTGATAGTGAAAAATAGTGCCTGTTTATAGTCTTATCTGGTTGTGTGCAATTTTTATTGATTAGGTGAATATCTGGTCCTAGTTGGCATGATACCATTCAAAATGTAAAATGGAGTGTTTTTCTAAGATGGAGTCATTTATGTCAAAAGTGCTCTATACACACCTCTTCCTATCATTTGCTTTCTTCCTTTCTCGTCTCTCTTCTCCATTCCTGGGCTAGACCTTGCTCAAAGCCTGGGTTCTAGCAGCCGTGGTTGCTATGGGGACAGTTAGGCTGCTGCCAGTGTGGTACTTGACATCCGGGGCTGTGGATGTCCAGATTCTCCATGAAGCTGTGTCATGAAGCAAGGGAAGCTCTGAATAACAAGGTCTATGTGTAAGGAGGTTCAGGTCTGGGGGTAAAAATCTGCAGTACTCAATTGTCAAGGTAGCTCAAAGAGGAGTCAGGGAAGGATCCTGGAAATATTCCAAAAGCCAGCCATATTCAGGGCACAGGAGTCTTCACATTGTGCCTGTGGCTGAGCCTATAAGGAGGATGACTCTGAGGTGTTTCCCACAGGAACAAGCTTCCAGACTCCTTGGTGAGACATGGCAGTTCTTCCCTATGCTGATGACTTTTATGATTTGTGGTAGAAGTGTAGCTTGAAGCTTATGTCTTTACAGGATCTTGTACCATTGCAATATCTTCATTCAAAAATATATTCCCCATTCACTCTTCTGCCCACTTCAATTTGGTGTCCCCTACACTATCCAAACTGCCCTTGCAAGGTTAGCAACATCATCCATGTTGAAAAGTTAATGAGAGTTCTTAGCTCTTATCTCATCAGATACCTCAATAGACTTTAACTTAATTAACACCAGCCTTGCTCTTTTTTGTAGTTCTTAGAACACCCTAGCATCCTTCTTAGTTCTTGGAACTTCTTAGTGTCCTTTTTAGTTTAGTTCAGTTATTGCAGAAACGTTAGTTCATTGTAAGCATATTGCTTGGGAGGAGGGTTTCTTCAATCTCTCCCCAAGGCTGAACCTTTCTGGTGGACTATGATGAACGGCGAAGTCACCTAGATTCATCATCTGCACAGCGTACTCCTATTCACACCTACATCCCTAGAAATAACATTTTAAAAGGTAGCCAAAGGCACTTTCTCACTTTCTCATTTATCTACCACTACTCAGCACAGCACCATCTGGGTTCTCCCTCTATGTCTGCTAAGAAACTTTTCTTGCCAAGTTTCTAATGACCAACAGCCTAAACCTAATGATTGCTTTTTCAATTTTATTTTATGTGCCCTTGTTGTAGCATTTGAGACAACTAAAGTGAAGTTCTCTCTCATGTTTTCTTTTCTAACACTAAAATTTGCTAGTTTTCTTCCCACACACTATCCTCTCGACTCACTCGTTCAAGCACCTTGCAGCCCTGATTACGGTCCTTTGATATCACAAGGACTCAGACCCAATGACCTGGCTGTGATCATCTATCTTTACACTACTTGGACTGGTCCTCGAATTTCCTCATCTTTGTTTCCTGTTTTTCATCTCCTTTTTACTTTCTGCTACATATTCTGTAAGAGAGTCTCAATGTTGCCTTCAAAATTTCTCTTTAGTTTTTCCTTTCCAGTATGTGATTTTTTAGAATGTCCAGGGCCTCCTTTTGGAGCTCCTAGTGTTTCTTTACTTGACATCTATTCCTGTTTCATGGTTGCAATTTTTTCTTATTTAGAAGTATAGAGATAAGAGTTTTCTTCTCCTTGCACTGTGTTCTTCGAACTGTGTCTATTTATATTTGTTTTGAACTGTATTTTTCGTAAGTTGAGCATATCTAATTCAAAACTCTGAAATAGGAATGCTACCAAATTTGAAACCTTTTGAGTGCTGATGTGATGCTGCAAGTGGAAAATTCTACACCTGACCTCACGTTGTGAGTCTCAGTAAAAATGCAGTCAAAAACTTTGTTTCATGCACAAAATTATTAAAAATATTATATAAAATTACCTTCAGGCTATGTTTATAAAGTGCATATGAAAAATAAATGAATTTCATGTTTAGACTTGGGTTGCACTCCTGAGTTATCTCATTATGTGTATGCAAATGTTCCAAAATCCAAAAGAATTTTGAAATTAGAAACATGACTTTCCCAAGCATTTCAGATAAGGGGTGGTCAACCTGTATAAACTATCCTCAGATGTTTGAAAGTCCTTAATTACCAGATCTTGGTTTAGAGTCATTGTTACAAAGCTTGTTGAAAGTTCTGAAAGTGTGGCTGTGGTATGTAGACTTGGGGGAAATCAGACTCAGACAGTTAGTGGGAAAATCTCTTGTGTCGATTTATTTGTGTCTTTCCTCTTGGCGCAGTGAAATTCCCCAGAGAAGACTCTATTAGTCTCTTGCTTAGTGAGTGAAGAACTGATTCTCATCATTTATGGGGCTGAATAGAAATAAGGACATGCACTTTCAGTTTCTAGTACCCGTGCATGCATTTAAATCCCTTGTTTTTAGTATACAGACCCATGTCCTAACTGAACCTGTTATCCACAAGTACAGAGCTTCTGTTTTATTCTCTCAAAATACAAGTCTCAGTTCTTTACCAGGGCGAAGAGAAGACATGTCAGTCTGCTAACCTGAGTTGGTGAGAGCATCTGATTACCTCTCAAATCCATTTCCAACTGATTCTCCTTAATTTAGCTTATTTCCTTCAGACTGGCTTCTGGAATGGGAGGTATCCTCAATTATTGAGACTTTGGGAGGTTCTAGTATAAATTGTGTTTGCTGTTGGATTTCTCTCCTGCTTGTTTGGAATTCAGTCTTCTCAAGCCCACAAAATACTGTGTTCACTTCCATCTGATTTACACCATCCAAAATTTGGTATTGCTTACCCTGTCTCATTTTTCCTATTTCTAGAGAATTTTGCTTTTAAAATACATTTATAGTTATTTTAATGGAATTTTAAAAGAAAAAAAGAAGTTGCTGTAGGTGCCCAATCTACTATCTTTACCTCATCTTCTTTGATTTTTATTCACCTGAATTATTAGTTTACATTCAGAGCTACAAAATTCCTGAGACAATTTCTGAAGATATGTTTAGTTCTCATACTTAAATGAGAATATGGCTGGGGATGACACATTTTTGTTCCAAAATTATTTTTCTTATTAATCTATAGATAATTTCCATTGTTTTCTTGAAACAAGTGGTGGCAGTAATAAATCTTATTTTTTATCTCCTCATTCTTGTGTAGGTGACCTCTGTAAGCTATTATGATTTTCTTTATTTGCTGGTGTTCTAAAATTTCTCTGCATTCCCTTTCTGAATTTGCTGTTGAATATAAAACTTCCGAATCTACCCCTCATAGTTCTAACTCTTCCTGAATTTGGGGGTAATTCCTCAGTGGGAGTTTCCAACTCAGTCATTGGCTCCATAGCTGTTTACTCTATTCCTTTCGTTAACATTGCCTTATAAGTGTCCTAATGGCACTCAGTGTCTCATGTCACAAATCCCATCATATCATGTTGCTATGTTAAAAGTATCTCCATCAGTTGATCCCTGTTGAAAGTCTGTCTTTCTGGGGCTGCTCTTCCTTAGATATTGATGCATCATCATACCTTTCTCTTTATTGCTTTAAAATGTTGGTTTTCTGTGATGACGGGAAGATAGTGCTACTTGGGAGCTGCTCAGGTGGCTGCTCTGCTGTGTGCTCATACTCCTTTCCTTTGTTTGCATCACCAGACACAGGGCACTGCTTCCCTCCAGACCTAGCCTTCAGCAATACCTGAGGATGGGACTGGTAGAAGAGGCAGGAAGAGACCAAATTGTCTTGCTGTTCTCTCTATTATTCTACAACCAAATACCCACCTACTGGTCTCCTTGCCCTACTTTTAAAATCCATGATCTTAGAGCTCGGGAGGACTCAAGATTCACTCCTACCTTGCCTATCAGCCCCCTTGTGCATGGTTGGACTTGGTGTTCTTATTCAGCCCATCCCATCTACATGCCATTGTGAAGACAGTCTTTATAATTCCTGGACATATAAAGGGTGCACACTGGTGGCACCCTTTCTTGTTACCTAGCACTGTTAAACATTCTTAAAGTAAATCTTTAGAAATAAATATTTTCTATAATTTTTATAATTTGTGGTATAAGTGTAGCCTGCAACTTACCTCATTACAGGATTTTGTACCATTGCAAAACCTTTATTCAAAAATATATACCCCATTCACTCTTTTGCCCACTTCAATTTGGTGTCCCCTACACCATCCAAACTGCCCTCCTGAGGTTCTGAACATCCTCCATGTTAAAAAGTTAATGAGGGTTCTTATCTCATCAGACTCCTCAATACACTTTCATTTAATTAACACTGGCCTCATTCTTTTCTCCTACTTCTTGTGACAACCTAGTGTCCTTCTCTTCCTCCCACTTCTCTGATTTCTCTTTCTTATTCTCTTCTGCTGGTCCTTCTGCTCCTATCAGAATGAACCTGGTAGAAGCCTTTCAGATCCCCATTCTGAGACTTTTTTCTTCTCTTTCTTGATGATTTTCTTTGAATCATCTAGAATCTGATGGGATGGCACCAAAGAACACACACACACTCTCTCTCTCTCTCTCTCTCTCTCTCTCTCTCTCTCTCTCTCTCTCTCTCAAATAATTTTCTTCTGAGTTTCAACTCAAATATTTTATTTCCAGGGTGATATAGTCCATCCTTGTCTTTTAGGTTTTTCTTGATGAAATTAGCCAATCAATATTTCACGTTAGAAAGTTGTCCCTTTTCTTTGTGTCCAGTTGGTCCCTGAATCCATCATCCCATTACCAGGTATGTCTTGAATTAGTTTGTGCCTCCCCCTGCTTTTCACTAGCCATACCCTGGTATAAGTCTTTGTCTTTTGGCATGTTTCATGGAGACACAGACCTCAAGATGGAGATTAGCAATTAGTGCACAGGTACTTGACTGAAAATGCTTTTGATATCATCACCTTGGGAGAGAGTGGACAGAAGCAGGGCTGGGCAGGAGGAGAAGCCGAACCTCCATGCAGTCCCAACTGGGGCTGAAGGGACTCCATTAAAACCTGAGATGATCCTTCAGACTTGTTCCAAGTTAGGGGTGGAGAATCTGAGCCTTTCTACACCACACTGAACAGATGTTAGATGTGAATTGCTCATGGAAGAGGGTGTCACAATGGCCACAGTTATTTTCTCAGCCAAGGCTATCCTCAAAAAAGGCTGATAGCTGAGGCCTGTCTTTTGGAAGCACTCCCAGCTGCTGAGGGCACAAGTTCTTGGTCACTGAAGGTAAGTCTGGGAGGCACATCTTACTGTCCATCACATTTGTTTTCTGAGTCACTGAAACAACCTCCTAACTGGTCTCTCTGAGCTCCCAGCTTTGCCTCCTTTCCAAATCAATTCTCACATAGCTGCTGGAATGAATCTTTAAAACAATATTTGAGCAGGGTGTGGTAGCTCATGCCTGTGATCCCAGCACTTTGGTAGGTTGAGATGGGCAGATCACCTGAGGTCTGGAGTTCAAGACCAGGCTGACCAACATAGAGAAACTCTGTCTCTACTGAAAGTACAAAAACTTGGCTGGGCATGGTGGTACATACCTTTAATCCCAGCTGCTTGGGAGGCTGAGGCAGGAGAACGGCTTGAACTGGCGAGGCAGAGGTTGCGGTGAGCCAAGATGATGCCATTGTACTCCAGACTGGGCAACAAAAGCAAAACACCATCACAAAAAAAAAAAAAAAAGGATATATGGTTATATCATTTCAGTGTTTTCCCATGGCCTTCCAATTAAAAAGCTGAAGCCTACTGACAGTATGACATAAAGCTCCTTCAGGGTTTGTCACTTAAGTTTGTCACAAGTGTATCGATCGGCGCCTCTCACCACATCCACATTCCAGCCATGTGCAAATACTTGTTATTTTCCTAAACTTTGCATATTTTTTTACATTCTGTGCATTTAAACATTCTGCTGTCTGTTGTATTAATAATAATTTTCACTTCTCCACTTGACTAACTCCTATTCCCTCCTTTAAAATTCAGCTAGGGCACCATCTTTCCTAGAGAATCTTATCTACCTTCCATATCTAATCAAATGCTCCTCCTCTGTGCTCTCAAGATGACCTCTTTCATTGCATCTATTGCAATATATTTTGCCCCTGTTTGTCTAATTCCTTTGATGCACTGAAATCTCCTCAGGGACAGGGACTAAGTATTTTCCAACTTTGTATAGTGTAATAAAGTTCATACCTCTTATTTATTTGTTGAACTAATTACTCCCTTACCCTGCCATGAATAAAGATGTCCTAACCATGGTGAGCTAAGCCCACAGGTAGGTTAGCAGTTCAACATGCAACATGACATTTCTTTAGAGGCAGTTCAATTTTGTATGAACCAACTATTTTGAGCATACCAAGCAATGCTTTATGAAGCCAGACCCTGGCAGAGTATTCAGGGTCCTGAGTATACTGCACATTGTGGTGAAGAAAGATGCAGGATTTTGAGCCAGAAGATCTGGTATCATTTCCTCCTTTTTAATTTATTAGTAATGTGTCTTCACAAGTAAGTCAACTTCTCTGGCTTCTTGTGACCTAATCTGTAACAAAGTGGGATTGGATTACATCATTCCTCAGTCTTTATGAAATCTGATGATTGGATTGTTTGTCCAGCAAGTGTGTGATTGTCCTCTGCAAAGTTCCACTCTGAACTGAAAACTCCCAACTTCCTGCTTTGTCTTATTCTGTATGGGCATTGCTCCTATCTTATCTGATAACTCTGGAGTGATTTTCTCTCCACTCAGCCAGTCTTCTCTAGAGTGAGGGCCACAAACATCTCTAAATTCCAGATATGCCTTTTCTGGTGCAGAAGACACAGCGGCTGTCCTACGATGGCCTGAAACACCTCAGGTCCCAGAGGGTGTAGGCAGAAACTCTATAGATCTGCAGTATTGCCAAGAGCAATCTGGATGACTCTAGGGATGGCAAGTTCTCTCTGCAGACACTTGCAGACTCTCTCTCTCCCAGGGAAATCTTTTATCTGTTAAACTTCCATAGCATCTGTGGAAACTGACATGCATTGAAACTCAATAAATAAGATATTACAGTCATGTTTGGTTCCATTCCATAATTAAAGGAAGAAGGGAAATTTATAATTCCAATTATGAAAATGTTCACTATATTTTTACATTTAAAAATACTTAAAAATATAAATACAACATATATTCCAAACCAATGCTCTATTTATTTGCCACTATATATAATGCATATGACACATGGGTCACTTTTCCCTTAAATGTTTACAGATGGGGAAATTGAGAACCAAAACTTTATACATCTTGCCTCTTGTCTTGGTGTTTGTTATGATAGAGATGGGAATATTTCAATTTATTGACATGAAGTTTGCTAACCGGTATGCATTTTTTCCTTAGAATTTTTCTCTTTCTTGGGAAAAACAATCCTTAAATAACTTTGGTCCAGCAGATTTTGCAAAACATGTTTTTGGCTGCATAATTGGAGTATCACATGAGAGCACAATTCTGGTAAAGAGAAAAGTTATGAGGAAATCGAATTCTGCTCTTGATTCACTTGACATCCCTGTAGCAGTATGTCATGGGGTCTTTTGATCACCCACAAGTGTGATACTTTATGTTTAACAGTATCTGAGTCTAATGAAGAGGCCCTCTACAAAGTGGCTGTGGCTGAGGCTGGGGGTCACCATTCTTTACTGCAAAATGTCCCTATGTTGGTTCTGTGTCTGGTTCTGCCAAGTGAGTAACTAAAGCCTGCAGATGAGCAGTTTGTTCCTGGAGTGGTCTACTTCTGATTATGTGCCAAGAGATAGCCACAGTTATTGGCCCTTAAACACAGTTCCAATTCTGAGACTTAATTCTATCTATCTATCTATCTATCTATCTATCTATCTATCTATCTATCATCTATCTATCTGTCTACCTACTTACCTACCTATCTTAAACATACACATACAACTATAGTTAAGACTCACGAGCATTGGCATCCAGAAAGGGAAATGATCAAGAATGTACATGCCATTATCCTTAGTGCATGGAGGCGAAAATGTTAATCTGATGATCAGGAAAGGGGATCACAAACCCCAGCTTAATAACAGTGTACAGAAAGTTATTAGACTGGGGTGTTGGGACAGGGGAGCATGAAGGCAGTGCTTCTGTAAGAAAAGGAAACTCTCCAATAACCCTGTTCAGGATATAGTGACAATATTAGCTTTTGGAAATGTCCTTTGAGATCATGAATAAAAGGTCTGAGATAAGTAGCAATTATAAAAATAAGAGTACATCCTGGATGTAATATATCTCATGTATTAGAGTTATTTAATAATATCCTTGCTGTGTCTCTCCAGCATACAATGTCTAGAATTCCCAAATTAGCCACTGAGGGTTTTAAAGAGTTTTCCCAGACACCTTTATTTCCCTTTATTTGTATGCTGGCTAGATTATTCTTCTGCACTATCCATTTTATAGAAAGAAAATGTGTCCTACTGTATGACTAAGAGACCAATTTGTAATGTGAGGTGAAATTACCTAAGGTGTCTTTCTGCCATGCACACACTAAAACCTTCCTACGATGTTGATTTGATGTCTTTGTAATGGGCACAACCTACTTAGGGAATATTCCAGCAGGTTGTAAGATGGAGACACCTAGAGAACAGTCTCTCCCTCCTCCACCTTCCACCCCCCCAGGGAATCAGGATACTTTGTTTCAATTACATTTAATACCTATTGCTTCCACAAACCTTAGCCTATGATTAAATATTGATACTGTTCTTTCAGATTGGGCTTCTGTTTTACTTTCGAGTTGTATTTCTGGAGAAAGAGTGCTTCTTAAATTATTCCCTTTACTCTCAAAAATTACATAAACGAAGCCAGAACACTAACATCTGGCTCTTTTAAAGAAATTGATTAAGGCATCTTTATAACTAACTGTCACTACCTGTTAAGTATCCACATTCAATACCATGCTAACCAAGGTTTGTGTTTAAAGTGAAGTTCTTCATGACCCTTCTTTGTATCTTTTCTTTGTACGCTTGCATAATTCCTGGCACATAACAGGTGATCAATAACTCTTCAGTTAATTTACTTAAATAAAAATCCAATATTTCTCTTCTACCTTCCTTTGTCATTATTCTTACAGTTTTCCACATCATGTACACCATGGCCAGTTTAATATTTTCATCCTTTCAGAAATGAACTAAGTGATTGTGATGGTTAGTTTTAATGTCAACTTAACTACCTTAAGGGATACCCAAATCACTGGTAAAGCATGATTTCTGGGCATGTCTGGGAGGGTGTTTTCAGAAGAGACTGGCATTTGAATCAGCGGACTGAGAAAGGAAGATCTGCCGTCACCCAGTGTGGGCAGGCATCATCCAATCAGCTGAGGGTCTAGACAGAGCTAAAAAGTCAGAGGAAAGGTGAATTCACTCTCTCTTCTGGAGGTGGGACACTCATCTTCTCCTGAGCTTGGACACTGGAACTCCAGGTTTTCTGGCCTTCAAACTCCGACTTGCACTAGCAGCCCCCCTAGGTCAGGCCTTCAACTGTGGACTGAGGTTGTATCATCAGCTTCCTTGGGTTGCCAACCTGCAGACAGCACATCCTGGGACTTCTCAGCCTCTAATCACGAGAGTAAGCCAATTTCCTATATAAACGACCTTTCATCTACCTCTCTCTCTATCTTTCTATGTCCCATTGGTTCTGTTTCTCCAGAGAACCCTGACTAATATAGTGACTTTTCCAAACGTTATATAAATAGTGCTGGTGCCGGGGTTAAAACCCAGGAGCTTTGCAGCCTCACAGTTATACAGCTGATGTGTAAGATATTTATTTATTTACTAAGTATCTGCTATTTGCTACTTCCTACTCAGAGGATAAAGAGATGAATAAGAAATAAACCATTACTGGAGAAGATTATTTCCTAATAGGGGAGATATTGACTTAATATATGTTAATGTCACATGTATTTCTCCAATGGAAGTGGCACCTAGTGAACACATAGTTATAGGCATTCAGTGGATATGCAGTAGCTATTTGTTGATTGCATGTTTTTGAGTATCTGGTTTGGTACAACTGTATCTTGATGTAAATACAGGCCTACTCCGTTTTATTGCATGTTACTTGATTGCACTTTCTAGATTTAATTTTTACTGTATAGAAACTGGGAAATTAAAAACTGTGTATAACTCTTTGTATTGTGATTGGGCTTTTCACTTTATTGTGGTGGCCTGGAACCAAACCTGTAATATGTCTGAGCTATATATGAAGTTAATTCACTTTCACAGAGAAGGAAAATGAGACTCTGGAGGGAAAAAAATAACTTACTACCATGGAGCTCTGGGCCCTAGAGGCGTGGCCAGGGGCGTGGCCAGGGTCATGTCCAGTCCATCCAGAAGCCATGTGTTAGATACATAAGAATTTCTGTAGAGACGCTTGCATTTGGGATATTTTCAAAGTTTAAAGGCAAAGTAACGATATTAAAATCATTCTAATTAAAATTAGAGAATCATATGAACAGAACTCCAATTAAAATTGCATGAGCCAAAACAAAAACAAAAACCCAATAAACCCAATCTCTTTTATCTCTACAGACGAGCCCCTTTCCACCTCTGACTTCTGCAGTAGATTGTGTTACAGGATCACCATTCAGCATAAAACACTTGTTATTTCTTTTTTTTCAGCATTTGCACCGAGCTTTTGGTCAAGACTTACCCTGGGCATTCCAGGAAAGATGCGCATCAACTCACCAAACAGCCAATTCATTTCTAGAGCCTCTTTAAACATTTTTGGTCTGCAGGATATAGCTGAACATTTTATTATGTATTGCTTCCACTAAGATATAGAAAAATACTGATTTGTAACTCCTGCTTTTTCTAAATTCCCCCTTTAGAATGAGGAACATAACACAGTAATGTATGATTGTTTACTTCTCTCAGCTTTGCTTCCTGTGCCAACATGTTAAGTGTGGGAGGGATTTGTGTTAAAAATAAACAGCCAGGCCAGGCGTGGTGGCTCATGCCTGTAATCCCAGCACTTTGGTGGGCAGAGGCAGATGGATCACTTGAGCCCAAGAGTTTGAGACCAGCCTACTAGGCAATTTACAAGACTCCATATCTACAAAAATTAAAAAACTTAGGCAGGCATGGTGGCATGCACCTGTAGTCCCAGCTACTCAGGAGGTTGAGAGGAAATAATTGTTTGCTCACGGGAGGCGGAGGTGGCAGTGAGCCGAGATCATGCCTCTGCACTCCAGCATAGGTGATAAGAAAAAGAAACAGAAATGAAGCACCAGTCGTCATAGTTTTGGTGTTTGAACTATATGCCAGATGAACCTTAATAGGTGCGACCTGCTTAATACACAGAGCAAAACTAAATGAAACACAATAATCAACATTATTACTATGCTAGTACTTGAAAAAGTGACATCTTTTTCAAGTGACTTCTCCCTTTAATTTTAAAACTTGCAATCAAGCTTTTAAATTTAAAAGTTTATTTTAAACAGTGATTTAGTCATTTTCTTTAGCTCATTCAAGTGTCTCCTTACAGATTATAAATAAGCCACACAACAGAAATGGAGGACAGATATACTCAAAGGTTAAGAGGTAGGTGATGCTTTTAACTGGAAAACAATTAAAAGTGAAGCTAAAATATACCTTTGCAAATAAATGCAAGTAAATGTAAAGTAGGACTTGGTTTACCAAAATTAAATTATGCTTAATATTTTTGTTTTGACTGGACATGCTCTTTAAAGGGAAGTGCCTGTATATTCATTTACCTAAAGAAGAAAGAGAAAAGAAGAAATTCCTTTAGGTGTCCTATTGATTTGAAGTATAGTTTGAAACTAATTTGTAGGGAAAGGGGCATCTCCAAGTAATTCACAACAGTGTCTGTTCCTAGCCAGTGTAAACAAACTAGAGCAGTAATGAATTCTTGGTGGTTACTGAAATCAGCTTGCTGTGAAGAAGCAAAATGATTTGCTTTAGTGGATTCCTGATGTGTTGATCGGCTGCCCAGAATTGAGATCCAGTTGCCAGAGGGGTGCAGGGAGTAGAAAACTAAATCTCAGCTTTCCATGGTCCATAAATGTCTTGTGCAAAGACAGGGTGGAACAATTCGCTGCCACCACGAGCTAATATGAAATGAACGATTGAAAGAGACTGGTCACGACCTAGGTCTCCACTTTTGGATGCCAAGAGCAGTGAAAGAGGGAAAAACACCCCTCCATTTGACCAGGGGTGGTGGATATGTTCCTGCTGAGCTAGCCTACCTGCTCCCAAAGAGTCTTGACCTATGCTAGTGTGGACCTAGAGGATGCTTGGTCTCGTTTTTCACTCATTCATCTTCCTGGGAAGAAAAGCAATTTGTGTGATTAGTGAGACAGAGAAATAACTGAGAATGTGCTCTTCAGCTCCTTTCTTTTTGTCTCTTTTGGGTGAGTCTGGTGGTTGTCAATTCTGAAAGTACATCATCATCACCTAGTGAACTTTTGAATAATCCTCAAGTGCAGGTCCCGCTTAGTTCATCTGGGGTGGAGCTCTGAGCATTGATCATTTCCAGCTGCTTCCAGTGTGCAGCCAGTTTCAAGAAACCATGAGCCAACCTGCCCCCAAGACACATAGCTCCTCTGCTCTTCCTGCAGTGGTAGCCTGCACTTGTGGAGGGCTGTCTGTGATGTTCAGTAACTATAGCATGAGGTTGTCACTGTAGGAAAGGTATTTGCAAACCCAGTGTGGCAACACATTTGAGAAGAATTCTTAAATATGTTTTACCTGTAATAAAGCTAAACATCTCTTTGTCTCTCTGACTGCTATGCTGGGTTTTATTTTATCCCAACCTTAGAAATGTGAGAAATATGATTAACTTTCAGCCTCAAACCCGGGAGAGGTATTTGCCATCTTTGGCTTCGCTTCTTAAGTTTCTTTTAGTTATTTTTGCACTTGAAGTTCCTCTGTCTACATCATGCCTTGAACATTTCTGAGAGGATGAAGAATGCCAGTCCTAGTGAGGGCTTGGAAATATGCCATATCTGTGCCAAGAACATTTCTCCCTTACATTTAAGAAGTGTAGTAAAAATGGGAGTAGCTGCTGCATATTGGTATTTCATTTCTCCTAAAGTCTTTAAAAAATTAATCCATAGATATTTATGAAATGTTTGTATAAAAGAAGAATGCATTTCTAAACATAAATTAAAATGAAAGAGGCTAATGGCATATGCCATGAGGTTAAAGGCCACAGTAGGAGAATTATACAATGTTCTTGCCCTCTAAGACATTTCAAGATACACTGCAACCAACCAGAAGCCTTGTATTTATTGAAACAGTTTATTTGAGAAAGTTATGAGTCTCCTTACTTGGCAGAGTAGATAAAGACCATCCTTTTTTTTTTCTTTTGTGAAAAGGTTCTATAACTCTGCTTTAAAAAATATTTACTTATTCTGGAGTTGTAAAGAAAGTACCATCTTGGTAGAATATGTTTTCAGACATCCAGTCTACGTAGAAAATCACAATTGTGTTATCTGTGTTGGAAAATGATTATAAACAGTGCACCAGCTCACTGCAGCAGTGCCAGCCCTTAATTCCATAAGTGGCTGTGGATGCTTTAACCAGGCAGCACCACACAATGTGTCTAATCTGCTATGCAGCTGCAATGTTAATGGGCCAACCGCGTTATCTCACATTTGCCTGGAAGGAACAGCGGTTTCTAAATGAATTGCCATGATTTCTAGTACAGATAGAAGAGGCAGCCACCACGGGCCCATGTTAGCAACTGACAGACCACACAATGATGGGGGCCTTGTGTTTATCTTGCTCCTCCCAGACCCTGGAGAATGACAGATTTGATGCAGGAAGATAAATGAGGAGGAGAACAGATTTTGAACAGGAGAAGGTTGTAGACTTGCCTTAAGTGCTCAAATGAGGGAGCAAATTTCCCATTTGTACCAGCTTTACAACAGGAGGGCAATTGTCTTTAGCTGACGGTCAGTATGTGTGGATGGATCAGATCATTCTGGTGGAAAAGTGAAAAGGCATTTGGAGACAGAACTCAGGATTGGCTGTTGATTCTTTTTGGTAACTCGGGATATTACCCGTCGTATCTTTTCCATATTTGAAGATGATATTTGTCTCTCATTAACTCCTGGAGAAAGACTACTTATGCTTAATTAACGTTCTTTGTCAAACCTCAGCGGAGGATGAATGTCAGGTAGGTTCAACACCATCAACTGCATGTATGGTCATTTCTGCAGCTATGTTTGCTGGCTGGTACTGGGCTGCAAAGGCAGAGCCAATGTCTATGCTAAGAGGAGGCTGGGTTTAGGGAGCTTTTTCACTTTTCTCTCTGACTTTACCCCATTACCACAAACATGTAAAACTTGTTATTTTTTTAAGACAAAACTAGAGGAATGTAAACAATTTTCTAGGGGAGCCCTAGAAACAAGAATAAGTCACAGATGGCAGGATTCTGTGTTTGTACAGGAGGAATGAAGGCTAAGCCACCTATGTTTTTCTGGGTGATGGGAATCAGCTTGCCAACTTGAAGTGTAAATGTCAAGAAGAAGATGAACATCATTGTCTTATCAATGGGAAGCCTTCAGCCTACTCCTTGGGCCCTTGATGAAGGAAGAGCTAGGATCATGGTTACATGTCCCAATAGTACATTGAACTTCTTTACAATAATTAGTACGTTTATTTTTTAAATATTGTATAAACGAATTCATGAGGCTACATACTCTTTTTCCAAATATTAGTCAACTTGTGATTTCTATCTAGGTAGTTTTCTTCTTTTCTCTTTTCTCCCATTCAACTATTGAGAGGGTGGGAATAAAGGAATCTTCCTAGATTTGGTTTCTAAAACATGAATGGTTAAAAATTGGGAAAATCGAGTTTAACAACATTGGTAAAAAATATCATTAAAAAGATGAAGCATGTAATCTGAGATAGATAATAATGAAGTAATTTAAGATGAATAAGAAGAGAAAGATTAAAAAAAAGAGATGGGCAACATGTTAGTTGAAAATAGATGGTTAATGGACTGAAAGTCTCTATGAGTTCAAAAAACATGAATAGTAAGAAGAGGATGGAATTCTCAGAGCAATTGTGACTGATGATAACAAAGCCTGGGATGTCATTATGGGAAGGGGGAGCCTATGGGAATGGCAAGCACCATGGGAGATGATGAGTTTTAGAGCCCAGGTGATACTCAAGTTGGAGGAGATGGTCCACATGAACATCGATGTCTCCCAGTGTCCTGGAGAGCCTGAGGTGGATATGAAGACCATCCTCCTGTGCTCCATCCCTCAGTAACTTGAAGCTTAGTGCACCCTGTACTGAGATATTCAGACTCCCTTAAAGGATCTACTTATTTAAAACTTCCTCCACCAGCTTCCATCATGCCTCCAGGCCCCTTTGAAGGCTGCACACGCCATCTTGCTTTCAGGATCTCCTGAGTACACACATGAGTCTTAAGCCTTTTTAAGCAACCAGTCGTAGAGCCACCCTTGTCTTTCAGTAATTTGTTTTTTAAAAATGGTCCATCAATACAGTAACATGGAGCTTCCTGTAGCAGGGAGCCAGGGGAGGTCACTCTGGTTTACTGAACTACCCCATCAAACTCTGCTGGGTGAGATAATTTTAAATGCCTTATTATTGCCTTAACATTGAGGAGTTTTTAAAAATCAAGATTATTTTATAATACTCTACTCTTGGTAAATTGTCCCCAGTCTTCATGCTGATGAGTTGATAAGTCAGTATGTGTTTTCTGAATATGGCCACAACAAGCTCCTGTATCTCCCAGCTTTTCCTCCAGTGGGACCTTGACTTCTTCCTATTAGGGGTGGTGTCTATGTCCTTCCTTTGAACCTTGGAAGAACTTTTTGGCTGCCACAATCACTAGAAAGTATCAGAAGTGACACTGATTTCTGAGGCCAGATTAAAAAAGAAAAAAGCTATGCATCCCTTGCTTGCTGTCTTGGAACCCAGCCTCCAGGCTGTAAGGGAGCCTGAACTAGCCTCTGCAGAGAGACCACATGGAGAAGCCATGTGGAGGTGTTCTGGTTGACAGTTCAGCTGAAGTCCCAGCAAGCAGCCAGCATCAAGTGCCAGATGTGTGATTGCAGGCACTTTTGAGACGACTCCCAGCCCCAGAAAACAAACCACCCAGTCCTTGAATTTTTCCAGTTGATGCTCCAGACACCATGCAACTGAACAAGCCACGCTTGCTGTGCACTGTCCAAATTTCACATGTATCATATCACACATGACTGAAACTTATTTTGCCATGAAAATCTCAAGTACCTGTATCCCATTTTGACCATTCTTTATTATGAGTATCTTAAGATACATACATACATATGTATCTCAGTACCTCTTTGTATATAAATGCATAAAGGACACACAAAGTGACATGTGGGTTGACCCATTTTATATTTGCTTTGAGCATGTCATTGGATAGATAACACAAAATGAAAACACTTTGGAATAGATTATAACATTAAGACTCCTGTAGGAACAGAGTCTCATGTCTTATTAACTTTAGAGTTTCAAAGACTTTCCAATTGTGTAGCTTAAAGATTTTATACTAAAATTTAAATATATAGCCTCTTGGCTTGCTCTGAGTGGATACAAAGGAAGGGATCACAAAACCTGCTCACCTGTTCATGCATTATTCCCTCATGTGCTTGAACACTGGCATGAGATGTGGTTTCAGAATGCAGAGCATACACAAACCCACTTGAGGAATTCACCATTACCAGGTATTCCTACCTTGGGTGCATATCATGCTACAGAAGTACTTCCCAGCAGACTGTTCCACTTTCAGAATCTGTACAAAATACACTTAGTCCATCACTTTTTTTTTTTTACAAACAAAGCCTAAGAGAAATAATTCTCCTTCTTAGAAAGAAGTGCATCACTGCAGTTATTAATGAACTGCAAAGAAAACAGAGGACAAAGCTTTGTATTTTGACCAATCTATTCTTGAGAAAATCCCCAAGAGTTGTTGTTTGCCTGTTTGTTTTTTAAGGGTGGAGGACTGTCACTAAAAGGAATAAGCCCTAGCAGAAGAAACAGATGAATATTTCAACCTGGTGCTATTTTGTTTGGGCTCAGAAAGGCAAAATACACTTTTGCTAATAGATTTTTTTTTTCTCCTGTCACATGTACAGCAGGTTATAGAACGAAAATTATGGTAAATCTCCTGCTCTTTGCATTAGAAACAAATAAACAAAAAATGCCAACCAAACAAAAGAATATGATTTATAATTCTCTACAATTGCGTCTCTTTCCAGCAGTATATAATCACACTGCCTCTCTCATTTTACAGCTTGGGCGGGATGAGAGAAATCAGATTTTTTTTTTAACTTTTGCCGATAAAAAATCATAAGTAGAATAATAAAAACCATTCATTTTACTGAGTGTATTGTAGAGAAAGAGCAAAATTCTATGGCTGTTTATTAATCAGCTGGATTTGTAAATGCAGGGTATTTGACTTAAGCTCAATCTGCTCCCAAACAAATGCCCCCACAGCAGGTTATGCATTAGAGCCATTTTTCTAGGATTAAAATCTTCCAAGTGGAGCCTTCAGTGCTGTCATCATTCAGGAACCTGAAGGCTTACTGGAGACTTTTGTTCTGATGGAAGTGGCACTTTCCTCCAACTGCCATTCCCCTGGGCTGCCTCAGGCTCATCCAATGCCCAAAGTACTCTGCTCTATTGCTCCATCCAGAACCCTAGCTAGAAAGAGTGCTGTGGTTTCAGCTTCTAAAGGGTGGTGGGAGGCTATTTGTAGAAAACTTGGAGATCAGTTGAAAACACAGTCAATATTTCCATTTAATGTTTTATAGGCTCTTCATTTTTGTCAGATTCTAATCAGGAACGTCATATATTACCTGCTAGGTAGTATGTTCCATCTATCTATATATCTTCATTCATTCACTCAAACATATTTATTGATTACTTAGCATATGAGAAGTTATGTGAATACAATAATGAAAAAGATAGAAAAGATCCCTATTCCCCTAAATCTTATTTACTGATGTGGAGACCAACAATTAAACAAACTCATGCATAAGTAGACTATATAGATTGTGATAAAATTATAATGGCCATAAAGAGATTGATGAGCTGGAGAGTAACTGAATAAAGTCATTTCAAATAAAACAGCAATGACCTTTGGGAGAAGGTGCTCTCTGAGTTGATATTTGAAGAAGATACAAGCCCTGATGCAAAAAGCTGGAGGAAGGGTGTTTTAAGGACAGTGGATGGCAAATGCAAATTTCCAGAGCTGCTCAGAAATAAAGGGAAGGCAGTGGAATTAAAGCACGGTTAGTGAAAAGAGGAAATCTGAGATAAGAAGAAAGAAGTAGACTATAAAACCGAGTGTTTAACTGTATGCTAAATGCCATGAGATAGTGTTGAGAGCATTTAAGCTAGGGAGTGATGTACCCTGATTCACAATTCTAAGAGATGACATTGGCTGCCCTGTGAGTAGATGTCATAACACTAGAACAGGGAGATTATTTGGTGTCTGTCACAGTAATCTGCAGAAACAATGGTAGCTCAGACTAGAGTGATGGCCATCAAGTTGGAGAGGATTAAAAGCATTTGACATAAATGTTGAAAGCAAAACCAATGGAACTTGATGATGAAAGAAAGGTGGAGAACGAGGGCACAGTATATTTGTGTATAATGTGACAATGGTATTTGATTTGATGCACTATGATGCCATTTTATTAAATGGGAAAAATGGAAAAGAAGAAGGCAGGAGAAAGATGTTTGGATAGGAAAAGGTTATCAACAGTTCCACATTGGACAGATTCTGTTTGATATGTCTATTAATATTTCCAAGTAGAAATACACAAATTTGGTACTTAGGTCAGTGTGGGAGATTTAGATATGGCAGTCATCAGTGTAGGGATGGTTGTTAAAGGCATCACACTGAATAAGAGTGCCTACAGAGTGAATGTAATTCACAAAAGGAAAAGGGCTCAAGACTGCACTCCAGGACGTTTCAACATTTGGAAGTCAGCTGGAGAACTATCACAGGGCCAACCGAGAAGGTGCAGCCAGTGGGGTGGAAAGAAAATCAGAAGAGTGTGTTGTCATGGAATCCTGGGGAGGAAAGTAGTTCCAGATGACAGAAGTGCTCAAACTGTGTCAAACGTTAAGATCTGGCAACAGGGACTACCCTGATACTTTCGACAAAGTTATTTTAATGGAATTTGGAGGCAGGAAAGACAGATTTGAATGAGCTTCATGGTAAAATGATGCCAATAGCAAGACAGATAACTTTATACATGTCCAGGTCCTTTGCTTGAAATGGTTATGAACTCAGACTGTACTGAACTGAGTTTAGAATCAAGGTCTCAGGCTCCCTTTCTTTAAAATATGGATATTGGTATTGCCTTCTTCATGGAATTATTTTGAAGCATACTTTAGATAATACGTCTAGAAGACTTATAAGAGTTCCTGGCTCATCATTTGTGCTAAATAAATGCGGATATTGAATTAGAACTTTTTGACCATAGCATCAAGATACAGTCAAAATGAATTTCCAAAGTGAGATGCCAGCTCACTGTGGGGCATTTGCAAATTAGGATTTCTTCGTGTACCTCTTGAATTTTCCTCACCCATGGAGCAGTTATAAAGGATTCAAATATTTAGGAGAGTTTTGTAAAAGGAATTTCTGAGAGCGCCACGGGAATCCTGTGGGCCCATGTCCAGTCTTGCAAAACCCCCTGTACGTTTTGGCAGTTGTGGGATATGATGGACAGTCTTCTGACTCACACTTAGAAAATCAAGAGGGCATCAGAGGAAGGCTTGCGAGCTGCTTTGGAAAACGGAGACCACAGCTGCTTCATTGAGATTTTGAGTCAGGCTGTAGCACCATAGAATAAGACCCAGCCTGGGAGCACTGAAATTCTTTCCTAGCAGACTTTGAAGGAATGTAGATCCCCATAGAAAAAAAGTCTGCATGGAGTGAACGGATGACTCTTCTAATAAAGGAGCAGAATGTATAGTCCTCTGTATGGAAACTGCCTTGTAGAGCCTCAACTGGAGACACTCTCAGAACCCCGGAAAACATCTGGAGACTATAGAATCAACCTAGACATCATTCACCGCCTTAAGACAATTCTATGAGATAAGCGTTTTTCTTTCTTTTTATCTTTTTTTTTTTTTTTAGGCAGAGTCTCATTCTGTCACCCAGGTTGGAGTGCAATGGCATGATCTCAGCTCACTGCAACCTCCGCCTCCCAGGTTCAAGCAATTCTCCTGTCTCACTCTCCCGAGTAGCTGGGATTATGCTAGGCACATGCCACCACACCTGGCTAATTTTTTGTAATTTAGTACGGACAGGGTTCACCATATTGTCTAGGCTGGTTGCAAATGCTTGAGCTCAGGCAATCACCCACCTTGGCTTCTCAAAGCGCTGGGATTACCCCTGTGAACCACTGAGCCTAGCTGAGATAAGTACTTTTCTATGCACAAGTTTATCGTTCCTCTCTTCTTCCTGTTCCCCTCCCCAGGCTTCAGCAGAATTGAAAACAACAGTAGTGAGTTAGAGACATAAGCAAAGAAGCCAGAAGCAATGAACTACCCTACCTTTTTACATGACAGGCAGGTCCCCACCACAAAGAGACTAAGAGAAAAGAAGCATGATTTCTGCATGGAGAGTGGAGTGCTGATTACCATATTGGATTAGACTTCTGTGAATAAATCTCTGTAGGTGAGCCTGCCATACACACATCTTCAGCTACTATAGCAGCTCCTGATGGTCCTGGCTCTTGGAGCTCTGCTGTACAGCTTTAAGGGTGTCAGCTCTGGAGAAGACTTGATTGCTTAGGATCCCTGCTGCCTTATTTACTATGAGACTTCAAACAGGTTGTCTAACTTCTCTGGTCTCAGTTGTCTAATTAAAGAAATGGGGATGATAGTATTTTCTACTTCTTGGCACTTGTAGGAGGATTAAACAAAAAACGGTGGAAAAAGTTTAGAATATTTGTTTTAAACATAGCTAATAAATATTATCTATTGTTACGACTTTCACTGACGGTTCAACAGAGGCAATATTAATATACCATCCTGGAATTTTAACCATAGCAATAACCTAAGGAGGACTGGGCAAAGATGTTAGTGAATCCTTATCACAACGCTGTGTAATACAGATTTAGGGGCCAGTTTAGGTGCTCACAATGGGCAGGTAATCACTTGTGGCTGCTCCCGGCCTCATATCTCCCTCCCACTGTACTCAGCCCATCTTCACCCTCATACTCTGCTCCAGATCATGTAGATCAATTCCAATTTGCCCTTTCTTCCCAGTGAATGCTCATGTTAATTCATCTGTTATTCCTTTATTAATGATCTCAGCCCTGTTATAGATGACAGTCTTCCTTGAAGACAGAGGTCCTAGGACCATGTCTGTTCACCAGCAGGCATTGCTGTTACACACAATTCTCCAACTCACTGTACTTGTTGACTCAGCAAACATTTTCCCCAAACACTTGAAGCTTCAGAAGAGAGGCCAATGGCTAGAGTGGTGGTTTGGGGATTCAATTCCCTTTTCATCCCTATAAATAGCTACTTTAATTTGAGGCTGGGGTCCATTTCTATGGGAACCTGGCACTTTCACTGCCTATAAATCAAGGATGTCAATCTTCCCTCCTGTCAACCTTTAACCAGAGCCAATTGCACAGGGATTTGTGTTGCCTACTTCAGTGTCCTTGGGCTATTTCCTTTCTGGTTTGCCTGGTCTTGGCTAAAAGTTCTGGATTCACTTCCCAGGCAACATTAAACTTCCTCTCTCATACATGTTCACGCTCACAACCCCTTAGAGTTTGACAAATTGTTTCAGTTCCCACCAAAGCCAGCTTAGCTTGGCAAATCCATCAGACCTGCCAGCCTTTCACAGAGTGAGTGTAGAGGGGAGGATATCTTGTCTGAACTGGGAGCTCTTTTCTAGGCAGAATACTAATACATTTGTAATGTTCTAAGTCACGATGTGTGCCTAGCACATTGTGGCAATAACAATGACAATAGTTGTTATTGTTTTGGGATACCTATCCTCGGAAATGCATTTTAGAGGCATCAACCTTGGATATATTTTACATTTTGCCATTTTAGTTGTTGCTCAGGCTCCTTGGATTTAGTAGCTAGTGATACATTTGGTACACTACTTCAACAAATTCATTGAGCATTTAGGGAGCCTAGTATGTGAAGACATTGTGCAAAGCCAACAGGGGATACCAAGATGGACAACACGAGGTTCTCATCCTAGAGAGATGTTGGTATGGTTTGGCTGTGTCTCCACCCAAAATCATCTTGAATTGTAACTCTCACAATTCCCACGTGTCATGGAAGGAACACGATCAGAGGTGATGGAATTATGGGGGGGGTGGGTCCTTCCCACACTGTTCTTGTGATAGTGAATGAGTCTCATAAGGTCTGATGATTTTAAAAAAGAGGAGCTCCCTTGCACAAACCCTTGCTCTCTTTGCCTGCTGCCATCCATGTAAGATACGATTTGCTCCTCCTTGCCTTCTGCCATGATTGTGAGGCCTCCCTAACTACACGGAACTGTGAGTCTAATTAAATCTCTTTCTCTTGCAAATTTCCCAGTCTCAGGTATGTCTTTATTAGCAGCATGAACGTGGACTAATCCAGATGTATAATCTAGAAGATAAGTACACCAACAACTACGAACAAGCCTTGACTAGAACAAGAGCCATGAGAGCTATAGGTGGTGAGCTGCATGAGTTTAGAAGAGGGGGAGATATTATGGTTGGTCCCACAATCAGCAAAGCATTTTTAAGGAGGTGACATTGGTGAAGAAGGATTTTTAAGTGAGAGACAACCTTGGTAAACAATATTTCAGAAGAATTTCCTTCGTAAAGGAGAGAAGAACAGGTTGGAGTGAATGGAGGGTATTGAAGAGAGAAAAAAATTAAAGCCTTGGATTGAGAGTGAAGAAATAGTTATTTCTCAGTCACTAACAGACTATCTGAGCTCAGTGAGTCACTGAAGGGCATAGTGGCTAGCTTTATCTGTAAGATAAAAAGTTTGAGTTTTGTAATCTTAATGTCTAGCGGTCTTTTGTTTTCCCTTGCTAAATAGCCAGGGCTTTTTAATTCTCTCTAGTTGTGAGATATGTATTTCTATGGAGTAGTAAGTAGAGTCTCTCTCTCATCTACTAATGGGATATTCTCACCACTTCACCTTCAAATTGTAATTTTTAAAAATTTGTTTTAACATCCTAGGTTTGAAAGAGCAGGAACATTTTAGGTTTGTCTTCAGCAAACCCAGCCAGATTATACTCTCCCATCAGACATTTTCCCCAGTGTAGGCTGACCTTCTCACTGGCTTGTGAAGCATTTCATGAGCCATTCTTTTTCTCACCTTCTTACTGGTTCTCATGTTGATAGGTCCTCCTAATATCCACCTCATCCAACTGTGCTTCCCCAACAAGAATTCTTCATGCTGCAGCTTGAACTTCACCTTCCTTAAAAATCTTCACTCATTTCTTCAGACCCGTGATTTCTTCCATCTCTCCTTAAGTAGAGAAGCTATTTTCACTTGCATGCAACTGAGTTGTAGGAATTGTCATTTTTAGATTTTGTTTCAGGAGCATAAGTCTCCCAGCACAACAGCCTGCACGCTCCTCAGCGGGACATATCCCACATTTGCTTAGTGTCAGCAATGCCTTATTTAGTTCTGAAACATCTCACTATCAATGCTTACTGATAAACCATTGTATCATGAGAGCCATAAGACTTCTCTAACTTTAGGTACAAATTCAGATAAGCAAAGAGATTCCTCTGCATTGCCATGTTACTGTGGAAAACTGTCAACCAGTTTTCCAGGGAAAACTTGAATTTTTTTTTCTTTTTAGTCTCTGGGAGGGAAGGAAGAAAAGAAGAGGCTAGATATGTTTCTTTAGGAAGCTCTTCCTGGTGACTGCTGTATGGAGATTCACCACCATGCCCTTCCTTCCTGGGATGAACAGATTCTGAGAATGTAAGTCCACCAAAAGGAAGCAATCAGCAGTTCAGGACTTTCACAGATTTTTCCATGAGTGAAAATCAACCTGTTTGGTTCATTAAATGAGTTGTAAATAAGGAGAAGGCAATAGTCAATTAGACAAGGTGGTGGGGTATATTAACTGGCATTGTGTAAAAGGATTTGAAAGGGCTCTGCATCTGAAAGTTCCAGGGCTCTTCCAGGAGGTGTGTTCTTCTTATGGGGCTAAAAGCTAGGATGGCTAAAAATCCCCATGTGAGTTCTGTGCATTTGAAACAACAGAACTAAAATCCTGAAAAACATCCACTACTAAAAAAAATACCTCTTAAAAATAATTTAATACATATTTAAGAAAGGAATTAGCTTCTCCGAAGGAGGTATAATAAGTGGTGAAAGCCACGGTGTCTCGGCCCTAATTTATGCTAAGTGGACAATGATTGATACCAAATTGCAGAGGAATACCTAAGAAATTACCTACCACAGTAACACAAATATCAGAAGAATTTATCATAATTAATGGTATTGCTTTGAGAACCAAAGGAAGGGTGAGGAGTGTGCATTTCTTATAAAGTGCTGACTATATTATTTGCTTCAGGTAATAATTACAGCACCCAGGCTTGCTAAATGGCAACAGTTAATATGTGGGAGTTGTAAACAAAGACGCCAGCTATAGGCAGGTTCAGTTTAATCTTTAGCCTGAATGCGAGCTGCCTGTTTGTATAACATATCATGTGCCAGGGAGCACGATCCTCCTATGTTTTGGAGGACTGGAGGTTAGCAGGAGCAAGAGAATGCAAATCCCTAATGTGATCCCACATCACCTGCTGGAGCTTTTATAAAGACATCTTCTGTGTATCTGAATAAAGTGAGAGAGCTCAAATAATCACCTTAGATTTCTAAAGCATCTATCACTCCTGACCTCAAAGCTTACAGATCGGGGGAGGTGGTACACATTTTTCAAATAAAAACAAAACAAGGGGAGGCCACTGACATATTTTTATTTGTATGTGCCATCTGAGATGCTCCATACCTAGTCTCTTATTTAACCCTTGTGACCATCCTGTGGTGGTAGAATCACTATTTCTATTTCACAAATAAAGAATTGAGGTGAGAAAACATCCCGTAAACTTGTACTAGGTCCCACAGCTGGTAAGAAGCAGAGAGGGGAATACATCCAGATTCAGGACCTTCCTGTCCTCCCATCCAGACAGATCAGCCTGCTGCTCAAGACAGAACTGTGGCTTCGCTCACGTGAGCCACCTATTTACTGACAATATTTAGATTTTACTTCTGCACTAACACAGAGTGTTACGTCATTCCTATGCCATATGACTCAGTGCTCTCATTTGTTAAATGTGTGAACCTTTATTCCAAATACAAAGTCCACAGGGTAATGCAGTCAGAGCATTTTTAATAAGATTAATATTACATTACTGAAAAATGCTATGTATCTAACATTTGTATGATATACAACATGAGTGTGTGTGTGTATTTCAGAAGTGGTCGATTTACACCAATCTATTCACACTATCATCTCATAGGTATTGACACATAGATACTGACTGTCTCACCCCATGGTATCAGTGCAGGTCATAATTTTATGGCTGTGGTGCTCACAGGAATCAGGCTGGGGACCTGTACTGGTCCTCACTAACCCCACTAACCCTAATAGGTATTTGAAAGGACTGCTGGCATAGGCTGAAGTCTACCTCGGAGCTTTTCACTCACTTGGAGCTACTTTTGGTTGAAATTTCAAGGTTGTGACACGGCTCTAACCTCAAGGGGTAGTGGAATTCTCCACAGCTCCTCCAGGATGGTTTTTATACATGTCTCATGGAAGGACCACGTCATATTTCACAGCATGTGTTTCCGTGCATATGTGCATGATATCAGAGCATCTGGCAGGATCTGGCAGGCTGGTGAGACCCATAGTTTCTTCACTGGATAGCTAATTTATCCTCTGAGGACACTCCCATTTCCTGACAACAAGTAAGGCTCAAGAATGATTCCTCTGTGCCGCCATCAAAGCACTTTGATTATTCATCCTCTGATGACTGATTCTGTGTTACTTTATTGTCATTGTCCCTTTTTCATTAAATTGCGAGCTTCTTCTGAGTAAGAACAGTGTCCACTCATTTTTTTTCTTTTCTTTTTTTTTTTTTGAGATCGTGTCTCACTCTGTTGCCCATGTTGAAGTGCAGCAGTGCAATCTCAGCTCACCATAACCTCTGCTTCTTGGGTTCAAGCAATTCTCGTGCCTTAGCCTCTCAAGTATCTGGAATTATAGGTGTGTGTTACCATGCCTGGCTAGTTTTTGTATTTTTAGTAGAGATAGGGTTTCATCATGTTGACAAGGCTGGTCTAGAACTCCTATCCTCAAGTGATTCATCCACCTTGGCCTCCCAAAGTGCTGGGATTACAGGTATGAGCCACTGTACCTGGTCTGACCCCTTTCAGTTGTGTACTGCCTTGCACTTGATCTGGCACTTAGTAAATGTTCAATAAATGACCATAGAATAAATTGAAAGGGACAGAATACACCTGACTGGGCATCATTGTCATCAAACCCACAAACCTGGACTTATTATTACAGCGTCCTAATCAACAGAGCTAACCGGCCATGGCCCAGAGATGTCTAATTCCGCCACTCCAAAAAGGATATAAGAGCAACACCACAGAGTTCAGAAAATTGGCATCTTGTATCAAGTTAGAATTCACTGACTGCAGTCCACAACTGCCTTGTGTTTTCTTTGCTAGTTGTACTTTGGTGTGAAAAATGAGCAAAGATAGTGAAAAGAGAAAGTGTCTTAACTTGTAAGGTTTTTGGATTCCCCCCCACTGAGGAAGCGGTTCTGTTGTCTTCAGAGCGGCTGCTGCTGTCATCCGACTGTTGTTCTTTTTCTCTGATAGATACCACGCAGCTCCTTTAATGGAGCGTACACTATATGCAGAGAGTTGATAAACCTAATGACCAGGAAAGCCACTGTTGGCTTTCTTGACTTTGGACTGATTTCCAGAGCCTAGAGCCTAAAGAAAGTCAGGCAGCATTCAAGTTTATCCTTAGCATAACTTTGCCAGCACTCTCCCTAAAAGTTTGAAATAATGGCAAAGGAAAACAGAGAGCTCCACAAGACATGATATCCCACCAGAAAGGAGTGTGGGTGTGTCACAGCTTCTCTAGGGAGATCCGTAGTCATTTCCCAAAAGAAACTGAATTTGGTGCTCATTAATGGATGACCAGAAAAGAAATGTATGTGTTGGGAGGAAGGCAGGCAACAGCAAAGGAAGATATTTGCTCCTGAATTTAGTTTTCCATGAAGCAGGATCAGCTGAGACATTTTTTTTTTATTCCTCCAGAGAATTCTATTCCAGAGAATTGCTTGAAATCATTTTTGAACTTTACTGTCCCTAAAGGTGAGTATGTTATTTTTTTTCTCTTTTTTAATTTTTTATTGCATTTTAGGTTTTGGGGTACATGTGCAGAACATGCAAGACAGTTGCATAGGTACACACATGGCAGTGTGTTTTGCTTCCTTCCTCCCCTTCACCCACATTTGGCATTTCTCCCCAGGCTATCC
>CAUYOR010071597.1:0-10385 GCA_963573925.1 Callimico goeldii | reverse complement strand
TCACCCAGGCTGGAGTGCAATGGCACACTACAATCTCCACCTCCCCAGTTCAAGTGATTCTCCTGCCTCAGCCTCCCAAGCAGCTGGGATTACAGGTGCCACCACACCCGGTTAATTTTTGTATTTTTAGTAGAGAGGGGGTTTTGCCATGTTGGCCAGGCTGGTCTCAAATCCCTGACCTCAGGTGATCCACCCACCTCAGTCTCCCAAATGGCTGGGATTACAGGCATGAACCATCTCTCCTTGCCCCACATATTCTTTATCCAGCCCATCATTGATGGGCACCTAGGTTGATTCCATGTCCTTGCTACTGAGAATAGTGCTACAACAAAACATTTCATGACCTCCAGAATCCTCCTTGACCCTGCCACCGTTCCAGTAGTTTCCATATTGTTTATTATTTGGACTGACAGCACCAAATTTCCTGTTAAAATGTTAACAGGAAAAATGTTAACTGCTACTTTGGGAGGAGACCTGATTCCTCAGAACAGGCATTAAATACCTTAGTTTGGACTAGTTTATCTGCTTGGTCCTCCAGCACGGAGAGCCCTTGGGAATAGAAGGAAGGCAGATAATGTTTCCTGAGGGCAGTATTGGCTCTTACCTGAGGAAGGCAGGTAAGAATACATTAGGAGGCTCCAGGGGATACCATGAAGAAATGATTGGGGGATCTCTGAGAAGAAATGAGAGTAGTAAGCTTGAAGGAAAATCATCAATGCTTAGTTCTTTTCACACTTAGCATATGCAAATGATGAGGGTCTGGAGCTCCATATTATCAGTGCGGAGATTAGAGGAAAAGCCACACCCAAAACTTAAATTGACAGCCCACGGAATCTCTGAAACATCAGAGAAAAGACGAGAGGTCATCTGTGGAGTGTGGGCTTTACTGCAGGAACTACACACTGTTGTTCAGAGCTAAAGGGCTTCTTGGCAGAGTAGTTTCCCTATTTCTTAAATGTTTCTGCATACACTCTTATGTTTTAAAAGGACTTCTCTTTTCTTCCTTAAATTTAACAATTACTAAGAGTCGAAAGAAAAATAAAAGTAACTCTTTTAAAAGTCTGATAATCTGTTAACCAGAATGAGGATTTAGTGCCAGACTGTGAAGTGCTTGGAGCCTAAAGGAAACAGAAACTTCAGCCTGATTTTATTTTTGTGGTTGAGTTCCTGTTAATTAGCCACACATTAAACCATGACTGTTTCATCATCTTCCTTTTTCTAGCAACTTCTAGAACTTTCCTAGAACAAATTGGCATGATAAAGTGCTCCAGCTGTTTCCAATGCCACGACTCCTGTCCTTGTAACCTCAGCTCTGACTGCAGCCACCTCTGGGTGGACAGCCTAGTATGGGTGTACTAGACTTCCAGAGAAACAGAACCAATAGGACATACGTGTGTGCAAGCATGCGTGTGCGCACACACAAACATACACACAGTTGATTCTCTATATCTTCCAAAGTTTCTGCATTCATTGATTCAACCAACCAGGGATCAAAAATATTGTTTAAAAAAAATTGCATTTGTTCTGAACATGTGCAGACTCTTTTCTTGTGATTATTCTATAAACAATGCAGTACAACAACAACTTACATAGTATTACGTGGTATTATTATAGGTAACCTAGAGATGACTTAAAGCAGAGGTGTTCAATCTTTTGGGACCTGCGTGGTGGCTCAAGCCTGTAATCCCAGCACTTTGGGAGGCCGAGGTGGGCAGATCACGAGGTCAAGAGATCGAGACTATCCTGGCCAAAATGGTAAAACCCCCTCTCTACTAAAAATACAAAAATGAGCCGGGTGTGGTGGCACGCCCCTGTGGTCCCAGCTACTCAGGAGGCTGAGGCGGAAGAATCGCTTGAACCCAGGAGGCAGAGGTTGCAGTGAGCCGACATTGCGCCACTGCATTCCAGCCTGGCGACAGAGCAAGACTCCTTCCCTCCCCCCCCCCCCGCCAAAAGAGGTGTTCAATCTTTTGACTTCCCTGGGCCACATTCAAAGGAGAAGAATTGTCTTGGGCCACACATAAAATATACTAACACTAACAATAGTTGATGAGGTAAAAAAAAAAAATCATAATGTTTTCAGAAAGTTGACAAATTTGTGTTGGGCTGCATTCGAAGCTGTCCTGGGCCACATGTGGCCCTGGGTTGGACAAGCTTGATTTAAAGTATACTGGAGGATGTGCCTAGGCTATGTGCTAATACTACACCATTTTGTATGAGAGACTGGGTCATCTGTGGATTTTTGTATTTGTAGGGGTTGGGGATCCTAGAATTAATCCCCCATGAATACCAGGAAACTACATCATATGTGTGTGTGTGTGTGTGTGTGTGTGTGTGTGTGTGTGTAAAGATTTATTATATATATTATATCTAAAGAGATTTGTAAATATCCATGATGTACTCAATGTTTAGCTGCCTCTATATCTATATCTATATCTATATCTACATCTATATCTATATATAAAGAGATTCACTCTAAACTGTTGGCTCACAGGATTACAGTTACAGAGGCTGAGAAATCCCACAGTCTGCCCTCTGCAGGCTGGAAACCCAAGAAAGGTGTAGCTTAAAGACCTGAGGGCCAGAGAGCTGGTGGGATAGATCCAAGCACAGTCTGAAGACTTGAGAACCAGTACTGCAGAAGGCAGGAGATCAATGTTCCAGCTCAGGCAGTCAGGCAGAGAATGAGCAAATCCAATCTTTGTCCACCTCTTCCTCTCTCCAGACCCTCAATGGATTGAGGATGCCCGTCTGCATTGGAGAGGGCCTTCTGCTTTCCTCATTCTACCAATTCAAACACCTTGTCCAGATACACTCTCACAGACACACTGAGAGATAATGTGTCACCAGCTCTCTGATGGTCCAGCCAAGTCAGCACGTGAAATTAACCAGCCAACAGGCTTTCACTCACTTTCTGCTATCAATGTTTGCCTTAAGCCCTGGCTTCCAACTTCGTTTGGTCTCCAGGCTCCCCCAATACTGGGGGAGATCGGTCTGGCTGCTGCATGTGTACAACCTGGAGTTCACACCCCTGGGGGTACTGGTGGATGCATGCTCCTGCCTTCCATCCTTCAGCAGACAATTCTGAAAGGGGAGTTCCCAGTGATTTTCCCCTCCCTCCGTTGCCTGCAGAGATGACCTCAACAACTTTTATGTTGGCCTTTTCTACTTTCCTGTCTTATTTCTCTTGCATATTTGCTCTTAATCCTTGGAGTGGCTTTCCAAATCAAGCACCTGAGCAAAGTCTTTGTCTCAGGCTTGCTGTTCAGGGCAACTCAATGTAAATCATGCTATGAAATCATCTTTAGCAAAACTAGGTTCTAGTTTCCCCATCAAAAACAAATTATGAATCACATTATCCTTTGTTTTCACCTCTAATGAAGGCATTAGACTGATCCCTTTGATTCTCATTCTTTCACGTATTCACTTAACCACTCATTTTTCTTGCATGCGTTTATGTATTGTTTCATTCACTCATTCATTTTCATTCTTCATTTATCTGTCCATCAACTCCATCTCTCTGTAATTCACTCATTTTTATTTATTCATCTATTCATCCATTTGTTCATTTATCTATTTCTATTGTTATATATTTTTCATGCATTTAATCACTTACCACTGAATTTCAGTCACTAATTATTTTATTCATCTACTTATTTTTATCCATCCATTAATTTTTTATTGATTCATTCGTTTTCTTTCATTCACTGTTTCATTCATTTATTCTTTATGCTTTAATTTTGTCTCATAGTCATTTAAAATAATCTTCCGACTTTTCTTTCTTTTTCCCTCTTTACTCCTTTTAGTTCTCTCTTTTCTTTCTTCAATATCTGGTTACTAAGAATCTACTAAAATACCAGCCAGTGATATATCATTACTTGAAATAACACTGCTTACTGAGTAATCCCTTCTGTGAATCAGAGATACAAGAGATCCTCGAGATGAAAAACAGTGTGGGCCCCACACACTGTAAAAGGAGAAATACATACATGTATATATATCCCCAACTCAGGTAGCAGCACATATTTCTAATAGAGATCCACTCTGTTTAGTCATTTTTATTTGTTAAAGCCATAAGAAGTCTTATTTTAGCCACTGAAGAAATTAAATAATTTCTGGTGATTCTTAGCTATGTAAGAGTTATTAAACAGCTTTATGGGAGTGCGTACTCCTATCATTTAAATGTTTATAAATCCGAAAACCAGATCAGTACCAAATTGAAAATGCAAAACAAAATGTAATTGGAACATGTTTCCTCCCAAGAGAAAAATCTCATTATCAAAAGTATCTATTAAATAACCTTCCTGCAAAATATGTCACTCCTTGAATATTTTTATGGGTATATATTTGTTATTAAGCCTATGTGTATACACACACACATATGTGTGTGTACTTTTATTTTATTTTTATGCATACTTTTATATAAACATATACATATCAATATGTTTAATTACAAATATATGCCCATAAAAATTTTATAAATAAATAAATATATATATATATATGTAAAATGGTAGAAACAAAGTGTTTAGGGGACCGTGGTAGCTCCGGCCAGTTGTCCTGGCACTTGAGGAGGTGAGGCCATGAGTTCAAGGCCAACCTGAGCAACATAACAAGCTTTCATTGATTAACAACAACAACAAAAAGAAACAAAGTGTTTAAAGTTGAGCATTATGATCAACAGACTCAGAGCACTATGGTCGTTCTTTTTTTTTTTTTTTTTGAGGCAGAATCTCACTTTATCACCAGGCTGGAGTGCAGTGGCACGATCCTGACTCACTGCAACTTCGTTTTCCAGTTTCAAGCAATTCTCCTGCCTCAGCCTCCCAAGTAGCTGGGACTACAGGCACTCACCACCACACCCGGCTAATTTTTTGTACTTTTAGTAGAGATGGGGTTTCACCATGTTGGCCAGGATAGTCTCAATCTCTTGACCTCATGACCTGCCCGCCTTGGCCTCTCAAAGTGTTGTGATTACAGGCATGAGCCACTGCGCGCGGCTGTGGTTGTTCTTTCTTCAAGTGAGTGATTTGGTAAACTAGCAATGGAAGGTTTGAAGTAATTCATCAACATACAACGACCGTGTTATGTTTACACTCACACCAGACACAATCCACATGCTTTAAGGAATGAGGTACAATGTGTGTGCGTGATTTTCCAACGTTTTACAATGGAAATTGTAAAAATCTCATTTATCATCAATATTTTATTATATGTATACTGAAAATGACAAACAGCATCATTTAGACCCACTCTGCTTAATCGTTTTTTGGTTATTTGTGAAGGCCAGAAGAAGTCTTATTTTAGCCACTGAAGAAATAAAATAATTTTTAACCAGGCAATTCCTAGCATAATCAATTATTATAAAGTAAACACCCTTGTAACTAGCACTCAGTTAAAAAAAATGTTTGCCAGGATCCCTGGATGCCCCCCAGGTGCTCCTTCCTAGTCACAGCTCTCTCCTGCTTCTACAGTAATTACCTCCTTCCCTTCCTTTATGTTGTTACAATCAGCGTATGCATCACTAAACATCATAGTTTAGTTTTCACCTGTTTTAAAATTTGATGTAAGTGGAATTATACAACCTTTATTCCTTTCTGCATGGCTCCCAAACTCAACATTACATTTGTGAGATTGACCTGGCTTTTATGTATACTTGCATATTATTCATTTTAATTATTGTGTAATATTCCCTTATATCAATTTACCATCATTATTTATCCGTTCTCCTGTCCATATTTTTACCACCATTATTTATCCATTCTCCTGTCTAAATGTAATACAAGACATTTGAGTTTTTGCCAGTGTTTAGTTATAATAAAGAGTGTTCCTGTGAATATTTCTATACACATAGTATGCAGGACGAATACATTTCTCTAGGATATTCTTGAGGGTAAAATGGCTTAGTCACAGGGTGTGTCATCAGCGTTAGTAAACAATACCAAACTGTTTTCCAAAGTAGTTTTACACCCCTCCTGGCAGTGTATAAAAGTTCTCCTTTCATTCATATCCTCATCAACATTTGCTATTGTCAGTCATAATTTCAGCCACTTGGGGATGAGAGGTGGTATTTCATTGTACAGTCAGCCCTCTGTTTCTGTGGGTTCTGCAACCCTGGATTCAACTGACTGCAGATGAAAACTGTTCAAAGAGAAAGTTTCATCTGTTTTGAACATATACAGATGATTCTTTCTTGTCATGGTTCCCTGAACAATACAGCATATCAAGTATTTACATTGCATTAGATATTATAAGCAATCTACAGATGATTTAACGTATACAGGAGGATGTTTGTAGGTTATATGCAAACACTACACTATTTTATTTGTTTAGTTTATCTTTGAGACAGAGTTTCACTCTGTCGCCCAGGCTGAATTGAGCTGGTGCAATCTTGGCTCACCACAACTTCTACCTCCCAGGTTCAAGTGATTCTTGCCAGTCTCCCGAGTAGCTCAGACCACAGGCACCATGCCAGGCTAATTTTGGGGAGTCTCACTATGTTCGCCAGGCTGGTGTCCAACTTTTGGACTCAGGTGATCCGTCCACCTTGGCCTCCCAGAGTGTGGGATTATAGGAGTGAGTCACCGTGTCTGACCAACTGATATACATTATTTTATATTGTGGTCTTGAACATGTGCAGATTTTGGTATCCACAGGATTTCCTGGAACCGATCCCCTTTGGATACCAAGGGAAGACTGTAATTTTAGTTTGCATTTTCCTGGTACTAATGAGATTGGAGTCCCGTCTATCATTTTATTCACCATTTGACTACCCTCTCTGATGAAGTATTCTCCAGGTAATCTGGCTACTTTTTTTCTTTTGAAACAAGATCTCACCCAGGCTGGAGTGTAGTGGTGAGATCTCAGCTCACTACAGCTTCAACCTCTGGGGTTCAAGCGATCCTCCCATGTCATCCTTCAGAGCAGCTGGGACCACAGGCTTGTGGCCACCACTCCTGGTGAATTTTTGTATTTTATGTAGAGACAGGGTTTCATCATGTTGCCCAGGCAGGGCTCAAGCAATAAGCTTCCCAAAGTGCTGGGATCACAGGTGTGAGCCATCACGCTCAGCTTAGCTACTTTTCCATTGGGCTTTTGTCTTTTCAATTTTAACTTTGGATGTTAAAAAATATGTATTATGAATTTATAAGACATATTTTGTTGCATGTATGTGTGTCTTTCACAATAATATCAAAAATTATCCCAAACACAGGAATCTGTCTAAACAAAAATGAGCAGTGTTTCTGGTTAGAAAACCATAAGGCAGAGTTGGAAAGAATTAAAAAAGGCCTAAAAAAGAGATACAAAGCATTCATGTGGTGGAAATGTAATTTACAAATACATAAATTATTTCCCAAGTTGTTCTATGGATGCACTACAATCCCAGCTAAAATATCAGTAGTTCTCTTTTTAACAGAATTTGGTAAACTGATTATAAAGTGTATGTGGAGAAGTAGAAGGCAGAAAGTAGCTAAGATACTCTTGAAGAGGCAGGAGGAGGAGGACCAGGAGGAAGAGGAGGAGACAGAGGAGAACAGAAGACTTGCCCTCCCCGATATCACAACTCATTGGAAACTATAGCAATAAGGCATGGTAGTGTCCATGCAGGAATAAACACTTCAGTGGGCAAAACTGAAAACCCAAAACAGACCCACAGGGAGACTCAATGTGACCCTGCAGAACTACAAAGGAAAAACCATCATCTTAGTAAACAGTGTTGGAACAAATCAATATAGATATTGGAAAAAGTCAGTCCAAATAGATTATTGATCCAAGTGTAAATGCCCAAACAGTACAGCTTTCAGAAGATAATATGGAAGGAGATTTTTGTGGTCATGAGTTATGAAACTATTTTTTGAAAAGGACAGGAAAAGAACTAACTTTAAAGAAAAACACGAACAAGTTGGACTACACTAAAATTAGTAATGTATTCATCAAAGGACACCTGTAAGAGTGTGAAAAGCAAAGTCACAAAATAGACAAACCTTTAGGTATGCTAACTGTAAATCTTCTTAGAACCCATGACACATTTTCTTGTTTTCTTTTAATAAAAAAGTAAAAATATAAGAGTATACTATAAAGTAATAAAGTACAATATTTTTAAGAGTAGCCTTCTATGAAAGGGGAACTCATTGAGCAATTCATTTACTTTTCAGACACACACAAAAAAACACTCCTCCTTGGAAGATTCTAGAAGCTGCAAGTCGTACCTTAATCCATATTTCCTTCCTTTCTTAGATTTACCTTTTTATCCTTTCCTACAGAGTGGAAGTTGCAGAGGACTTTCAAGTCATTTGGCAGCCTTGAACCTCCTTAGAGAGCCGCTGACATGCACACAGCCTTTGGCTTTCAACAAAGGACCTGCCAGATTTTCCTGGCCTTCTCTTCTCATCAAGGTTGCAGGGTCTGGGTTTGGTTAGTCAGAAGAAGGGGAATTTCCTGACTATTCCTTTGATGATGTGATTTTTATGAAAGTTAATACACCTGATAGGTCATCAGACATCTACGTCCCTGTTTTCACAAATTGGTGATTAGGCAAGACGCCTTCACCGGAATTTTGTTTTTAGAAAATCAGGCTACAAAGCCACCATCTTTTCTTTCTGCACATCTGCACATGATAAATTATTTCTATTCCCTTTAATCCATTTTTTATTATTCTTCAAAAATATCTCATGCTTTTTCTCCCCAGTGTTGCTGAAAATAAATCCCTGCCAAAACCCAGCTCTGTTGTCGGGAGGCCGGTATCATGTAGGATGGCCATTTCTGTGAGTTAATAAATTAGTATGTTGGCAAGGGGTGATTTGAAATTTGATAATAGTCTGAACTTAAAAAAATCTATGTATTCATGAAGTCCATTAACTCAAAAAAAATTTATTGCCACCAATATCTCCACTCATTTTGTGCTTCTGGGCTTTAGTGCTGCTGATTGTGAGGGGTCCGGGGAGGGGCTTGAACGTCTGGTTTTCTGCATGTGCCAGCCCTGAGTATATCAGCAATGGGCCCACTTACGTTCCTCAGATAACCTTCCACCTGGAGCTAATAGATTCTTATTTCATTTTCATGCTGGCAGTTATTATAGTAAAGGCTGCGGTGACGCTCTGCTCTCCTGAAGCCAGCTTTTTACTCTCAAGTACCCTGAAGAATTAAATGGCTGTGTGCAATTTTTCACCATTATACAGAAAGTTCTCAAATTGCATTACAAATAAATAATATCAAATGCTGACACCAAACCCTTCTTCAGTCACTCTCCAAGCCTTAATTAGACTCACAACACCCTGTCACTTTGTGTCTTAGACCATGTGGGCAACTATAATAAAATACATCAACTGGGGTGGCTTCTAAACAACAGATATTTAGTTCTTGAAAGTTTGGAGGCTGAGAAGTCCAAGATCAAAGCGCCAGCAGATTTGTGTTCGGTGAGGGTATATTCCTTATAGATGATGTCTTCTACCTGTGTCCTCACATGGTGGAAGGGACAGACTCCCCGGGTCTCTTTTATAGGGACTCCAATTGCATACAGGAGGGGTCCACCCTCATGATTCAATCACCCCCAGGCAGAGCCCACCTTTTAATACTATTGAGATTGGATTATTCCCTTGACCTTGACCCCCTTGGTGGGTGGGAACTGGAGTGGCTCTTTTCACTCAGCCCACTCCTAGCCACTCCTCGAGAGAGGGGATGTAAAAGCAAGCAAGTGTGGGAACTGGAACCAATGAACGTTGGAACCGGCCGGTCGCTCCTCTCTAGCTGGAGCAGGCTCTGTGCAGGCACCACAGCAGTGTCCAAGCCCCTGCCCCCTCAGCACGCAGGATTTTTTTTTTTCGAGATGGAGTTTTGCTCTTGTTGCCCAGGCTGGCATGCAATGTGGTGATCTCAGCTCACTGCAACCTCTGCCTCTCAGGTTCAAGCAATTCTCCTGCCTCAGTCTACTGAGTAGCTGAGATTACAAGTGCACACCACCATGCCTGGCTAATTTTTTCTATTTTCAGTAGAGGTGGGGTTTCACCATGTTGTCCAAGCTGGTCTTGAGCTCCTGACCTCAGGTGATCCTCCCACCTCAGCTTCCCAAAGTGCTGGGATTACAGGTGTGAGCCACTATGCCCAGCTATGGCACCCAGGTTCTTGTCTGTGTCTAGGAAGAATCAGGTCATGCAAACAAATTGAAGGGTAGTGTACATGGAGGATTTTGCTGGGTGATGGAGGTGGCTGTCAGTGGGTTGGGGAGTTGGAAAGGAGACAGTGTAGGAAGAAGGTGATTTTCCCCTGTAGTCACAACATCTGAAGTTAACCACATCTTTCTGTGGTCTCTGTTGCTCAGTTGCTTCTCAGCTCGCCACTTAGCCACTTGAATCTCCAGTGCTCAGCCGCTTATATTGCTCTGCCAG
>CAUYOR010071596.1:0-42541 GCA_963573925.1 Callimico goeldii | reverse complement strand
TGAGATGGAGTTTCACTCTTGTTACCCAGGCTGGAGTGCAATGGCGTGATCTTGGCTCACTGCAACCTCCGCCTCCTGGGTTCAGGCAATTCTTCTGCCTCAGCCTCCTGAGTAGCTGGGATTACAGGCACATGCCACCATGCCCAGCTAATTTTTTGTATTTTTTTAGTAGAGACGGGGTTTCACCATATTAACCAGGATGGTCTCGATCTCTTGACCTTGTGATCCACCCACCTCGGCCTCCCAAAGTCCTGGGATTACAGGCTTGAGCCACCATGCCTGGCCTTACACATTTTCTTTATTGTGTCAGTGGTCTTTACCATTTGGTTCATTTTTGGAGTAGCTGGTACTGGTTGTTCCTTTCCTTGTTTAGTGCTTCTTTCAGGAGCTCTTGTAAGGCAGGCCTGGTGGTGATGACATCTCTCAGCAATTGCTTGTCCATAAAGGAGTTTATTTCTCCTTCACTTATGAAGCTAGTTTGGCTAGATATGAAATTCTGGGTTGAAAGTTCTTTTCTTTAAGGATGTTGAATATTGGCCCCCACTCTCTTCTGGCTTGTAGGGTTTCTGCCAAGAGATCTGCTATGAGTCTGATGGGCTTCCTTTGTGGGTAACCTCACCTTTCTCTCTGGCTGCCCATAGCATTTTTATTCTTCATTTCATCCCTGGAGAATCTGATGACTATGTGCCTTGTGGTTGCTCTTCTTGAGGAATATCTTTGTTGTGTTCTCTGTATTTCCTGTACTTGAATGGTGGCCTGCCTTGCTAGGTTGGGAAATTCTCCTGGATAACATCCTGAAGAGTGTTTTCCAGCTTGGATTCATTTTCCACATCCTCTTAAGGTATACCAATCAAATGTAGATTAGGTCTTTTTTTACATAATCCCATATTTCTTGGAGGCTTTGTTCATTTCTTTTCACTCTTTTTTCTCTAATATTGCCTTCTCCTTTTATTTCACTGAGTTGATCTTCAGTCTCTGATATTTTTTCTTCTGCTTGATCGTTTCAGCTATTGAAACCTGTGTATGTTTTGCAAAGTTCTCATGCTGCGTTTTTCAGCTCCATCAGGTCATTTATATTATTCTCTAAGCTGTTTATTCTAATTAGCATTTCATCTAACCTTTTTTCAGGGTTCTTAGTTTATTTGCATTGGGTTAGCATGTGTTCTTTCAGCTCTGAGAAGTTTGTTGTTACCCATTTTCTGAAGTCTGTTTCTGTCAATTGATCAGATTCATTCTCCATTCAACTTTGCTCCCTAGCTGGTGAGGAGAAATGATCCCTTGGAGGAGGAGTGGCATTCTGGTTTTTGGTGTTTTCATTCTTTTTGCACTGGTTTCTTCCCATCTTTGTGGCTTTATCTACCTGTGGTCTTTTTAGTGGTGACTTACTGATGAGGTCTGAGTGGATTTCTGTTTTGTTGATGTTGAAGCTATTTCTTTCTGTTTCTTAGTTTTCCTTCTAACAGACCCCTCTGATGCAGGATTTCTGGAGGTCCACTCCAGACCCTGCTTTCCTGGGAATCAGCTGTGGTGGCTGCAGAACAGTAAGGGTTGCTGTTGGTTTCTTCCGTTATCTTCATCTCAGAAGGCTATGTGCCAGATGTTGGCCTGAGCTCTCCTTTATGAGGTGTCTCTTTGGGTATATAGGGGTCAGGGAGCTGTTTGAGGAGGGAGATTGTCCCTTACTGGGGCTCAAGTGCTGTGCTGGGAGCTCCATTGTTCTGTGGAGAGCTCCTGGGCAGGTATATTTAAGTTTGCTGCAGCGGAACTCATAACCACCTCTTTTCCCAGGTGCTCTGTCCTAGGAAGGTTGGGCTTTATAAGTTCCTGATGTGCTACTGTCTTTTTTCATAGATGCCCTGACCCACATGGAGATAGTCTTGTCACAGGCTGCCAGCAGAGGCTTTGCTGAGCTGCCACAGGTTATGCCCAGCTGCTGTGTGAACTTCCTTGAGGCAGTTAGAAATGCCTTGGTAGTGGTGGATACCATTCCCCACCACTGAGCCAAACCGTCCTGGGTCCAGCTGTGCTTGCTGCAAAAACTCTCAATTCAGAATGTTTCAGATTGCTTGTTTTGTAGGGGTGGTACCCACCAAGCCAGATCACCTGGCTCCCTGTCTCAGCCCCGTCTCTTTTAGTTGAATGGGTGGCTCTCTTTCCCAGGCTTTCCAGGCACCAGTTGAAATGACCACCCAGGTTTGTGTGTGTTTCTGTGGGTCAACCTGAGGCAGCAGCTGAAGCAGCCATGCTGGAAACTCTTGGTGCTTTTTGGCCTGGGAATCTCCTGGTCTGTGGGCAGTGAAAACTCATTTGGAAATGTGGTGATCACTCACCCTCTGCGTTGTTCTTTCTGGGAACTGCACTCTGGAGCTGTTCCTATTTGACCGTCTTGGATCCTCCTCTAAAGGAGTCTTTTAAAATATTAATATTTACTCAAGGTATCTTAGTTTACCAGCACAGTGATCATATATCTTTCTCTACACATGGATAACATCATGAAATTAGGAAACTTAGATTATACAAATGCTTTTCACACATAATTGTATTAAAACAACAAAGTTTAAGAATTTAATCCTAAAAGAGAGTTTTAGGAAAATTCATTCTTCGAATTAAAAAAATTTATGTTACATGAAAATAATTATAACACTATGGAAAATAATAAACAATGTACTTTTTCTCTTCCCCAGATCTGAACATGATTCTCTACTGTAAGCTTTTATTGTGAGTTATAGTGTATACTTCCAGAGATTTTGATTTATATATGAATAAATGGCCTTATCCCATACCAAAATAATATTCATGAGGTTTCACATTGTTTATGAATGGCCTATGTTTTCCTAAATTCAATGGATATTTTCAGTATCCTTTTACATGTTTGTTTTTTTCAATAGCATGGACCTTTGCAGCACTTTATTTATTTGAAATATCTTCATCTTCCATTACTGAGGTTATTTTATTTTTGCCTATAACATTAACCCACTCCTCCCCAAATTTAATCTACTCAAATCCTACTCATCTTTCCATTCCCACATAGAGGATCACATTCTCAAAACCAATCATTCTTTTCTTTAAAACAATGATAAGCTTAGATTTGTTAATGAAGTTATTTAAGAATCCTTTACCACAGCAGCATAGAGGAGGACAATGTATTTATTCTTTGAGCTGAGTTGTTTTCTTAACAAGTTGTGAGTATCTTCCCTGAATTTAGCAAGAATTTAATGCATCTTCATTATATGAATAAATGAATGAGTAAAAATTACTTTAACAGAAAACAGAGAACATGGATAATACTATTCTGAACCTTGTACGGTTCTCTTCTTTATACATTTTGAAGCTATTTTTACACTTTCTAGCAGCTTGTTTAAAACATCTTATCTTTCCCTAAGAGCTTCACTTTGAGGGCTAGATATTGCTGGTTTGTATTTAATTTATTGCTTGAGGGTGAGCATGAGCTCATTCACTTTGGAATAGGATAGGTGCCAACCTAAAGGGACTATTCTTTCTGGTACTATTTGTAACCATTTGGGCTTCAACAAAGAGTAGTGACAGTAAATGATTACAGTATAACCTATGAAATGCTTGGGTTCATGATGATATTCAATGAAAAAGAATCATTTCTATTCAACCAAACTACTAAATCAACTTTCCTTTGAAATTTGGTAATTTAAGAGAAGGAATAAAAAATTTATTCTTCAATTAAATAACAACTATATTTTAGGGTACTAAATAGCTTTGTTTAATAAGAGAAAGCTAGATAATTCCATAAAATAAGTAGGAGGAATAATCAATTTTTCAAGCCTTGATGACTATAGATTGTAGTAACAATTATCAAGTGGTGTTGAAATCATAAGATGAAAAGTTTAATGGAAAATTGGACATTTGTATGGCACCAATGTCATAACACAGAAATCTATTATTTTACTTGCATGAGAAAAAACCTGATTGTACAATGGTCCTTAACATAAAGAAGTAGCGAATTAAATTCATGATGGTGTTTATCTCTCTTGATTTGAACTTTTTGAGACTATTAGGAAAAATTGAATAAGGAATAATATATTAAAATTATTACTTTAAGTGAGATGAAAATATTTTTGTCTATATAGGAAATATATATATATATATATATATATATATTCTTTGTTTCAAAAATGGAAGCTATAGGTGAGCCATCCCATGTCAGACTTTATACTCAGAGAAGGGAAAGCCAGATTGCAGTGAAGGGGGTAGGACAGCTCAGATCTGAATGAAAATAGGGTCTCCATAAGTCACCCAAGGGAGCTGCCGTCTAGTCGGGCAGCTAGTACCGCTTCCTTGCATGGATTCATATATGGGAGGAAGATGTTATAGATTAAGAAATGATAGCAAAATAAACAAAATGACCTGTTGGGTATCTTTTAGTTTACATTTCCTATTTGCAGAGGAGTGTTGTATATGTACATCTTATTTTATGTCACTCTGCTTCAGTGATACCTATATCTGTGTGTTTGTATTCATGTTTTTATCCATTCACCTGTACTAAAAGATGCTGGGACAGGAAAAAAAATATATATATATATTTTTAAGAGATGGGGTCTTCTGTCACCCTGGTTGGAGCAAGTGACATAATTGGCTCACTGAAACTTTGAACTCTTGGGCTCAAACAGGAGGCTCTTACATCAGCCTCCCAGAAAATACTCTTATTTTTTAAAAAATGCATACAACAGTAATACTCTTATTTTTTTTTAATGTATACAACAGTTAAGAAGAAATGGAAAATGAAGGTATTTTCTGATATACTAAAATTGAAGTTTGTTACTAGCAGATCATAATAGATAGCAGAAAAAAATGACCCCTAAAGAAATGTATGAGGTAAAAAAAAAGTGAAGAATGGAAGTCAGAGAAAAGCTACAAATAAACCTTGACTTATAAAATAATAAGAGTAATGGATAGACTGGTTAGAAAGAATAAAGTCAGAATTAAAATACAATAGTAAATTGGAAATATTAGTTAGAATGAGGGATGAAAGGAATTATGGTGGTCTAAGGCCTTGTTCCTTAAACTGTATTCCACATAGCAGGAGTGTCAGATTCACCTGGGCAGTAACTAGAATGCAGTCTTGCAGGTCTACCCAGACTGACTAAATCAGAGTCTGCAGTCTAATAAACACTTTCAGTGTTTTGTACGGACATTAAATTTGAGAATCATTGGTCTAAACTCTGGAAAAGGATAGTGATATTGCTAATATACACTTTAAAGAATGCTTGTAGAAATTATTAATGTAGTCAAAGTCAATTTATGGATTAAATATATCTTAATTTTCAAAACAGAGGGAGGAAAATAAAAATAATAATTTAAAAAGCAAAGAATGGCTGGGCGCAGTGGCTTTAGCCTGTAATTCCAGCACTTTGGGAGGCTAAGGCAGGTGGATCACCTGAGGTCGGGAGTTCGAGACCAGACTGGCCAACATGGTGAAACCCTGTCTCTTAAAGATACAAAGATTAGATGGGTCTGGTGGCATGTGCCTGTAATTCGAGTTACTAGGGAGGCTAAGGCAGGAGAACTGCTTGAACCTGGGAGGTGAGGTTGCAGTCAAGGTAGCACTGAGTCAAGATAGCACCACTGCACTCCAGCCTGGGTGTGACAGAGTGAGACTCCATCTAAAAAAAAAGTCATTGATTTCTGCTCTTAACTATATTATTTCCTTGTATGACAAAATATAGATTAAGCAAGATGAATAGAAAACAAAAACCATGATAAACAATATATATTCAAATATATAAGCGTAAGCCATAGGCCTTTAAACATTTCCTTTCAATGCTGTTTATTGTATCCAAGTTTGAAGTGGCACTTTGGCTCATATCCAAATGGTTAGAGTTAGAGTGTGTTTCTCAGAATTGTGTCCATTCACTTTATCCCGGTATTCCTACCTGCTGATTTGAGGATGATGGAAATCCTGGAGTAAAATTCATGGTCAATTTCTGAATTCTTTTATCTCTTCTTCTTGCAGTACACTATCAACTGATGATGTACCTCCTCCTTCACTCAATAGCTGATTTGTTTGGCTTAGTTTTTAGTATTTACTCATTTGGGATAAATTTGTAGATTCTGGAGGTAGTGGAGATTGGAGAAACTTTGAGCTTTCTTTCATTTTACCCCAGAATTCCATGTTTGGTTTGGGATAATTATTGCGTGTGGAGGTGTATGTGTGTATATTTATTACACAACAATGGGTAACACATATATACATATAAAATAGCAGCACATATGTGTTATCCATTATACATATATATAACATATATATACATATATGAAATTTATTCAGTGTTGTGTAATAAATTACCCAAAATTTAGATGCTAAAGAGAGAAAACTTTTATCTCACAATTCCCTAGAGTCAAGGATCAGGGTATAGCTAAACTGAGTGATTCTGGCTCAGGGTCTCCATTAGCTTGCTGTCAAGATGTTGATCAGAAATGGGATCATCTCAAGGTTTGTCTGGAGCTTAAGGATCCACTTCCAAGCTCACTTTTCTGGCTGTTGGCAGGTCTGTGTTCCTCATCACATGGGTCTCCTCATGGGGAGCTAACAACATGGCAGACTGTTTCTCTTGTGGGGAATGATGAGAGAGAAACAGACAGAAATAATTGAAACTCAGAAGGGACACACCATTTCTGACATATTCTGTTTCTTATAAGTAAGTCAGTAGGTCTAATACATACTCCAGGCTAGAGGAATTAAGTGCTACCTCTTGAGGCCAGGAATATTAAAAAATGTGTTGACATGGTTTTAATAGTAGCACAATGTACATAAAGGACTTTGATGATGATGACTAGTATTCTGGGTTTTATTAACTGAGGATAAGATAAGATAGTGTAGTTATTACAGTGTAAGAATTATAAATCCAAAATGCCAGATACTACCATTTTATTCAATATGTTCCTTCAAAAATTTTATTTTCTTATTACAAAAGAGATTCATGTTTATTATATTGAAAAGCACAAGAACATAGAAACAGAAACAATACATCTACATTTTGACCATTATGTACCTTTTCTACTACATATTTTTTATATGCATGTTAGAAAGTGTTGCCCTCCACCAATCCAAACCTCCATTCTCAGTCTCTCTTCCCAAAGCTTTATAACTTTACATGCTTTCACATCCATGGCTTCATCATCTCTGGAAAAGACAATGGCTTCTATTAAACATAAATCTAAAAGGCACAAGAGTTAAAAAAAAAACTTGATTAATCTCCAGTGGCATTGCTTTTCTTGTTAAAGATAAATACAGGCTGATTTGTAAGTTTGGCTTTTTATACAGTAGGTTAAATGGCAGGTTTTCTTATTTTTCATTCCAGTTGGGTTTGATTAAGACAAACATGTCAAAGAAAGCTAGAAAAACCCAAGATAACACCAAATCATCATTTATCATAATTAACTTACAACAGTGTTAATCTTCTGGAACACTTGGGGCCTGGCAGTGACTGAGGCCTTTCAGTTGTACTTTGCCCATTGTTCTGACACTTCCCAGCATCAATCTCCAGAGAAGATGTTTTTAAAGATTTATTTTTTTCTTGGCACTTAGATAAATCCATTTCAAGGTTTGAAAGAAAAGTATTTTATAGCAAATATTATCAAGATCTGTGTATGTTTAAATAATAGTTATAGTAAAACTACATAGATTGCCCAACTTCTCAATATTGTTTTCATGGATTCATTTGTTTCCATGTGACTAGCAGATACATACATACATTGGTATAGAGGATAAAATAAGAGAATGATGTTATTACAGTGTAAGAATTATAAATCCAAAGTGCCACATGTAAGTTCCTTCAACTTTTTTTTTTCTTTTTACAAGAGATTCATGTTTATTATATTGAAAAGTATAAGAAAAATACAAAATTAGCCTTGTGGGGTGGCATATGCCTGTAATCCCAGCTACTACGGAGACTGAGGCAGGAGAATTGCTTGAACATGGAGGATGGAGGTTGCAGTGAGCTGAGATTGCACCATTGCACTCCAGCCTGGGCAATAAGAGCAAAACTTCGTCTCAAAGAAAAAAAAAAGGTCTACTTGAAAAGTACAAAAAAATAGAAACAGGAAATGATGTCTATATTTTGGTGATTATGGTACCTTTCGTACCAAACACTTTTAAATACACATACTTTTATATGCATGTGTATATATATGTGTGTGTTATTGCTGTTACATCCCATTTTATAATGTGAAAGAAAGATACAATTTTATATGCCTATTTTAGGAAGGGTAATGAATTCTAGGAATTGTATTGAGCTACTTATTGCAGATACTTGAAATATAATAGTGGCTTAAACTTGATTTCAGAACATCTTTTTTTTTTTTTTTTTCTAATTTCATATGAGCTGCTATGGTGACTCCATAAAGTTATTAGGACACAGGTTGCTAACATTGTTTTTGCTCTATCATCTTTAATGTGTGGCTTCCAGCCTCAAATTTACCTCATTCTCACAAGATGGTTATTGGACTTTCACTATCGTTACTAAAGTCCAGATAAGAACATGGTAAAAAATGAAAGATCTACTACCAGTTCTAGATTTCTTCAAGAGTTTTCGCTGAAGTTCATACAATAGCTTCCTCTAACACATCAATGGTCATATTCATAAGCAAGGGCAGCTAGAAAAATGCAGTATTTTGGATGGGCACATTGCTGTGTCCAAAAATATGGAAATCCTGAAAAGAATTAGGAAGCAGAGAATAGGTAAATTAAGTAGGTATCTCTAGGCCATGGGGACTGGAGGGAACAAACTGGGATTGGGTGAGAGCAGAGTCTGATTTTACATCACCTTGTCGGGAGTTAGGGAGTGTGAGCACTAATATTCTTTAGATGGCCCCATCTATAATAGATGCTTGATGGCCATGACTTCAATAAAACTCCATGCACTTAATGGTTGTGGTTAATTGTAAATTATAAAAACAATAAAATAGAAAACATCTTAAAATTCAAATCTATTATGAAGAAACAGCCTTGGCATGGTTTATTTTAATATGATGTTATATAGGTTTCTGACTTGTAAAGATGTCCAAGTTGCTCAAATGCGAGAGTCTTTAATACTCAAATTTTCATTTGATAGAAAATCTGATTGAAATTTAAACTGATCATACAAAAAGCAATTTTTCAGTGCATCTGAACATTTATAAGACAATAGTGTAAAAACACAGCATAGTGAAATTATCTGCTTACCTCTTTCAATAGGCTGAATGCAAACTCTTAACATCTGCACTTAAACTGTAGAATTCAGCTATCCATCATAGTTTGATTGTTCATATCATAAACAAATGTAACATAATTAGTCAAGAAAATGACTCATCAGTGACCACAAATCAGTCATGGCCTGCCACTGTTAAAATGCAAACATAATACATATTCATGCATGAACAGGAGGGTAGACTACATCATTGCTTTGTTAGACTACACTTTATAATGAAGGTTTGACAAATGTTATAAACATCTTCATACATCCCCATTTTCTGTGTGAGGGGAACTTGGAAAGAGTATAGAGAAAAACCACAATAATGATTTGAAGGGCTAAAAAGGCTGATAAATAAGATTAAAATATTTATTTTTAAGAAGAAAATTCCAAGGATACCTAAGTGCATATTTTCAAGTAAATTATATGATTATAGATTTTGGATCATATGTTTTAATTAGTGAAGGGTCACACAAGACATATTTAAATACACGTAAGACATATTTAAACAGATATAAAATTATAAAACTACAAAAGCTAGTAATGTGTATAGTTGCCAATAATAGTTGTGGAGTTTCCTTTCTTAGCTCACCTTATAAATAGGATGAATATTCACCAAGGAAGAGCGTGTTGGGTGAATCACATTGCATTGTGATACGAGTGTAGAATAGCTGCAGTGGAGTGACAAAAGAAGTAGTTGGGAGCCATATTGTAAATGGCCCTGTAATACAAGCTATGTGGTTTGGAAACCATTCTGTACGCAATGCAAAAGGTGGAAGATAAATTAGAGAATGATATTAGTCTTTTTTAAGACAGCATCAACAGATCATTACATTTATAATACTTATTGTAGTTTTAAAATTTATGAGCCTGTGATTTTTAAAGATACATAAAGTTAATATATCCAGGGGAATTCGGCTGGAACCTATTGGTTTTTTTTTTTTAATTAATTATTATTATTATTTTTTGAGATGATGTCTTCCTCTGTTGCCTAGGCTGGAGTGCAGTGTCATAATCTCAGCTCACGACAACCTCCACCTCCCAGGCTCAAGCAATTCTCCTGTCTCAACCTCGCAGGTAACTGGGACTACAGGGGCACAACACCACACCTGGCTAATTTTTGTGTTTTTAGTATAGATGGGTTTCACCATGTTGGCCAGGCTGGTCTCAAACTCCTGACCTCAAGTTATCCACCTGCTTCAGCCTCCAAAAGTGCTAGGATTACAGGCATGAGCCACCATGCCCAGCCTACTGGTTTTTAAAATACTAACACATGAGTCATTACTTAAATACAGTTGGTCCTTTGTATCTATAAGTTCTGAATTCATGGATTAAACCAAAATACTTGGAACTCAAATACTTGGAAATATTGCATCTGTAGCTAACTCAAAATACTTGGAAAATATTGCATCTGTAGTGAATATGGATAGAATTGTCATTCCCCCAAAAATAAAGTATAACAACTACTTACATAGCATTTACATTGTATTAGATATTTCAAGTAATCTAGAGATAAGTCAAAGAATATGGGAGGATGTGCATAGATTATATGCAAATGCTGCACTATTTTATATCAGGAACTTGAGAATCTGCAGATTTAGCTTTCGGCAGGAGGCCCTGGAACCAATCCCTCCAGGATACTGAGGGATGACTGCATTTCCTGTCCTTTTACTTAAAAAAAAAAAAAAGTTTTCCTCCTCTATGGTACCATGCCAAGCAACTTAATCATAATAGGTTTAATACATAAATGGAATTGCCAGTTTAAGAGATCCTCAGAAAGTGTTTCTCAGTCTCCCCTACTCACAATCCACTTACAGTTAATTTGGACACAGATTTTCTTTGTGTTTAAATCAAACATAACCTTAAGATCTCTGCAAGATACAATATTCCCATGGGTCAAAAATTCTATTCATATTGGCAGGATTATTGAAGCTAAACCCATTAAGTTCAGAGTGACTCATCCAAACATTTACCAAAAGCTGCACACCACCACTTGAAGTCATAAGAACAGAAAGAAATAAGACCTTTCTGGAAAGACTAACAGAAAAAGGACTTGTACTTTGCAGTAGCTTTTCTAATAGTCTAACCTGTCTTTTAAGATACCATCAGAAGTTCATTCACAATCATAGGGCTATCAATAAGATATACTCTGCTTTCCATTGGTACTAAATCTAAATATTATTCTCTTTTCAACTCCACCTGAAACCTATTTTACAGCTTTGGATTGAGGTTCTGCTTTCTTTGGAATCTATTTACATTTGAACAGTCAATACTTGTTTACCTTAACTTGAGAGACTATATATATATATTCTCTTTATATATTTTTTGATATATATATAAATGGACATATATAATATATATAATATATATGTCCATTTATATATAAATTCTTATATATATATAAATTCTTATATATATATATATATATATATATATATATATTCTCATACCTACAATATTGAATGAGGCTCTGTCTTATTTTTCATGTTTTTAATCAGGATCGCAAGGACCTCAAGTTCTCCAGTAATGGTACTCTCATCCAATATGTGGATTATTTATTGGAAAACTCTGAAGATAAAGCAATCCCCCAAACATACCTTCTCCCCAAAACCTACATTCTCCCCATAAAGTGTCAAGAAAATAACACTTGTTTTTCACCTTACTTGTGTCATGATATGCCTTGTAGAGATAAGTCTCTTACCTCTAGTTGATTATATGTCGTGGAAAAGTTCCCTAGGCAGATAACTAAAAGACAACTCTACAATTCCAGTTCTCATCAGCTTCTGTAAGATGTTGAATTTCTGCCTCTCTGAAATCTATTATGTATTTATGTTCACAACATGAGACTACATTTTGCAAACTCAAGTCAGCTCCCTACAGTAAGTTTGCTTAACTGCATAAAGTTTTCTCTCTGAGTAAACCAGCCAGTCAACCTTATAGCTAATTAATCTCTCAAGATGAGCTAACCCATCTCTCTTCAAGGCTGTAGAGGCCCCTGCAAAACACATAAAGTCTTCTGCTGACATAATTTTAGGGTCTCCCATGCATCTAATGATCCCCTGACAGAATACATTTCGTTGCTTCCTGAAAAATACTTATTTCATCAAAAGCTGGCTTACATTACACGAAGTGCTATTATATTCTCCTTTCAATGTTACATAAAGTTTTACGAATATATTTTATAAGGAATCCACAATATTACTATGAATAGGACTATAATTACTAAAAATAAATTTGAACATAGTACTTTTTGTTTTGATCTACTTTTGTTATCTATTGATCAAGAAATGTGGATTTTGATGATCCTATTTTGTTATCTGTATATGTTTTGTGAGCACTGGAAAAATGTTGATGTGTATTAAGACGTGTAAAACATATAGAAACACATGACATAGTATATGCTATACAGTCTTTTAAATTTTCTATTTATTAATAAAAGCCTCTCTACCTTTGTTTATTTGTTATATCCTGATAAAGGGGAAATAAAATCTCCTCTACTCTTATGTTTCTCCTACTCCTCATAGCTTTTGGACAAATTATGCTTTGTAATTTGTAAACAAATCTTCATGACATACTACAAATTATTTTCCATTATAAAGTTTTCTTTATCATTTTTCTAATATTTTTCCATGAATTAAATATTTCTGATATTTTTAACTTTTGCTTTTACACTTACCTGTCTAGATTCGTTCATCATTTAACTTTCTATCCTCCTTAATCATTTTGTTTCAGATGAATTTCTTGTTCATAGAAAATAGTAGGGTTACTTTGTGATCAAAACTTCAAATTTAATAACTTTCTGTGTCCTCATTAAAGAGTACACTTATTCTCTCTCCATTTATTTATATGATAGATATACTTCCTATTAGTTTTGCATCATATTTGAAGAAATGCCGTCAATGCTAAAATACATTTTGATAGATGGCTGTGTTCTTGTTTGGGTTTTGGTGTATTGTTTTCTATTCTGTAGTAGTCCTTCTGCAGTTTAATCAATCTGCCTCACTAGAATATTGAGGAAATCCGAATACAACACTCATATTGTTTCTTTTTACTTCCTGATTTTTATTAGTTATTTTATATTTTCTAACATGTCAATGTTTATGAAGGTTTTATTTTCTTCTTTAAATATAATATTATTTCTTAACCTTAGTTCTATATTTAAATGGATTCACTGTTATTCTCAATGCTCATACTGTGTTTCTTTATTTAACTTTAGGTACGCCACAGTTTACTTTCATGAAGGTTTTCAATAAGAGTTATTGAATGTTATATTACCAAGTTGTTCTTATATAGTTTTAAAATGTAAGACTGTTGTCTATAATGAATGAGAACTGGTTTTAAATTTAAAATATGTTTTCACACTGAAAGTATACTTTGATCTATAATATCCATATATTTTCAACTCCTTATTATAAAATTTTAAAATCATTCTCAAAACTAGGGGGACTAGTATAATCGACATATGGAATATTGAATGTGGAAAATTTTAACCTCACCTTATTTTTCCCAAAAGTATGTACCTTTTTTGTCCCAAAGTTATTTTTTGATTTTTTTTTCCTGAGGCACTCAACATCATTTAGTCTGCATATTCAAAAATACCTTTATTTTAGGGAAATTTCTTGTATCATATTTGAAATAAGTTTTTAAAATTGGTTCTAGTCATATTCTCAGACACATCAACATTTAATGTGTTGACAATTTCTGTCTTTTAAAAATAATTTTCTTTTATAGAATATACATTTTTATAGCTATTTTTTTTCTTGTCATCACATCCACTTTCTTTAGGCATCATTTTTAAGTATAGGCTAATGAATAACAAAATGAGCTCATCCATAGATGACCATTAATGTATGCATTTTGTTTTATTGGCATGGGACAAATAAAGAAAAATAGAAGATTTTTCATGATTAAAATATTTGTATGCCATGCTCTACATTCTAAATGTAGAAAACTCAAATCACTCAAGAATAGCCTTCATGTTTTATTTATTTAAAGGCATAGACTCTTTTGTTCTTCTGATCTGTTGTAACTCCCTTTCTTTCAAATGTATATCTGAATCTTTTTTCAGATATGACTTTACCTTGTTAACTTAGGTGTCCTTTATTTTCAAAATATGTAGTTGAATTACTTTTCAAATATTAATAAAAGACATTGATACATCACTCATGCAAGGAATAAGTATTTAGAAGAAAACTGATTTGTGTGATTGAAGGATTATTAACTGTTCAATAACTTAATTTGTTTAATACATTAGGCATCTAACAAATTAAAAATAAAGTATTCTCTTGATCCACACAACATCCATGGGTTTAAGGAGTCTAGCATTGTGTTTTTCCTTTCTTACCTTTGTATAGACCACATGCTAATTTCTTTCTGGTTACTACTCATCTTTAAAAAAGAGGCCTTTTTTCTTGCCAGTTTGTTGAAAGATGGTATGAGAAACAGGTCAGGCAGGGGAATGAGCTGGGTCAGCAGATAGCTCAAGTTTTCATCTGTAGTTTCCCATCACTTTTCTATCAAACATTTACCCAACGTCTGTGTATAGGCTTAGTCCGTTCCAGGCTGGCAGGAAAATACTGGGCCCCAAGGAAGATGGTCATGTTTGGTGTAGTGATTTGGCAGTAACTTGTCTTCCTCTAGTCAAAACCAGAAGCTGTAGAGCTGCTTGGTGTGTGCTTCCTTGGACTCTTTGACACAAAAGCAACTTGCGCACTGCCTCAGTCATCCTTATCCTATCTTCTTCTCTTACGTGTCAAATATGAGTCAGGAAGTCTTCCCTCAACTATCATTTGAAGCAAGGGTTCATTGGACTGGACCCTAAGATTATGGAATACATGTTGAAGGGCTTTGCAAGATGTTTATGGTTTGTATTTGCCTTTGAATTTATATTACCACCAACCTCATTTTTCACTACATTTTTATCCCCTCCTTGATTAGTTGCACCTACTCTCTAGGTTCATCAGAAACAACAACTAGCATATGTTGAATGATTACATAGTGCCTGGCAATGTTCTGAACTCTTACCCTCTGATGTAATGACATAATAAATCTCATTTTACAAATGGGAAAATGAGGCACAAAGAGATTAAGGTACTTGGCCCATATCACACAGCTAATAAAGGATGCATTCAGAATTTGCACTCTGGCAGTTTGACTTCCAGAGACTCTGCTGTTAAACACTATATATTCTTCAATTTCTTTCACGTTTTAATTTGTATTTGTTTTAGGAAGAATGTCAGGACACAGAGGTCTTTATTTCAGAATTTTTTTTTTAAACTGGATACCCTCTTACATCTTAAAGAATGAATGTGCTTTAAATTTTTCAATGCCTGGATATGAAAAAATAGATAATAGACATTCAGAACATCAATCTACAATTATATTTTACTTATTCCCATAATCCTAGACTCTTAAGGTAAACTCTAGGCTAGGAAATGTTTAATGGTTCCATGGTTTTTATTGTATTGCTCTGAAATTTTATTTACATCTTCTTTATTTGTAATATAATTTTTTTAAGAAAGTGAAATAGTTTCACAATAACAGTTCAATACAGTCAAGAGACTAAAGAATAAAATGGGTTAAAAGTAAACAGATTCTAATATATAACATATCTATATAAAATACATATTTATAATGCCAATAGATGGTTAGTAAAATGAATTTTGGCTTTTTTATGCACTGGAATATAGTACACATTTTAAAAGTAATATAACTTACATTAATCAACCACAAGATCTCGAAGACTGTGAGTTGCAAGAAACAATGAGTTTGTGAAAACATAGGTACTGATCTGTATAAAGTTATTTGCATAGAATATAGCCAAATGAGAATATTTTCATAGAGAAAAACTGAGAACTATATGAAATACAATATTGATATAATTATCCCTTGGGGAGATTTCAGAATGTTTTTTCATTTTTTCTATTTTAAAATTCCTGTGAATTATTTATATTAGCAGAAAAGATTGATGTAATTAGGATACTATTTTGAAAACATTGCATTTAACTCAAGACATAGGCAAAGAAAAGTCAGTACCTCAAATAGAAAAGTCTCATCTACACAGGAGATAGATGGAAATATTTCTAAGGACAACAGGGGAGACAATATTGAGAGAGAGAGAGTGATATGGGGAGCAAATAGTCAGATGGACTTTTATTGCCCAATACTGAAAACCCAGTGTGGGCATGGGTAATGGTTGGAAAAACCTAAGAGAATCTCATAGCAGCAAGTTCCATTTTTCACTGTCCCCAAAACAGATTGGAAAATTTAAATCTATTTTAAAAAGTCTGTATACAATGTGTACTATCAGAGTGGGCTGCAAGTAGCTGAGGGAGGAGCTTTCTACAAAATCTCAAAATTTCTGATGTCCTCTCAGTGGGTATGTGGAAAACAGCTATGGAATAGGTCAGTGGTTCTGCCTTGAGGCTGCCAGGGTGAGGGATGATTGATGAGAGAATTCTACTTGAGTTGTTCATGAAAGATGTTGGTAAGAGTTAAGAGTGTCTGTAGCAAAAGAAAGAACAAGGATAGAACCAGGTGTGCATGAAGAATTACTGGAAGCCAGCCAAGACAAGTGAACAAGTCTTGAGCTTACCACACCACACAGCAGGGGCAGGTGTCATTTGCATGTCCAGTGATGAGGCAGAAAGGAAACTGCCACAGAAACTCATAATGATTAAGAGGACAGCACAAACCATAAAACCTGTATGCTTAAGCACCATCTTAAGGAGAAGAAAAGAAACTAAGTGACTCAAGTAATGACAATCTGCCCCTGAAAGGATGATTTATCCTGAAGTTCTATGAACATGAAGTATCTGCAATGGCCTAAGTTGTGAATATAAATTTTCTGGCTCTTTGTTTTCAAGGAAGTAATGGCTGAAGAGCAAAACTAGAACAATTACAGAAGTCAAAACAGCTATAGTTTATTCATAAAGTAGTACTATAAAATATTGACAATTATGCAGTCTTAGAAAATTTTCTCTTTTTCATAGAATATCTAAATGATAAGTGAGCAAGACTGATAAGAGCTTAAACCCTCCCAAAATAAAAATTACAAGTACCCCAGAGGTGAAAATAACTGACATTCTAAACGGCTATCATAGGCTTTGAAACAGAAAGGGCTGAGGGTCAGGCTCTGGTGCCCGGTTAGACCTAATTCATAATGCTCAGCTCTAGTAAATGGTATTAGTCAAGGAAAACTAACCAATTCTCCTGTGAGGGAGAGTTGAAGAGCATTATTATTTCTCACTAATTGGAGAAACGGGCCACAAAATTGTATAAGTTTGCAATTTCAGAAACTAATATGACTGAGTGCCTTAGATCAAGGTATAGGGTAAGATTTCCAGAAAACAGACCTGGAGATCTCAAGGAAACAAGAAGTGATTGAGGTTAACAAAGGTCTGAATTGATAGGATTCCTTTGGAACCCAGAGATAAGAACAGATTTCATAGGATGTAATTTTTAACAACACAGTTCAGGATGTGACCAGAGGTCCCAAAGACAGAAATATGATGGATTTGCATAAGATTTAACTATATTAATAGTTTTTTGATGCAATAATGTTTCTGTTGGACTTGAGCATTTTAAACTCTGAGCTAGAATTGTATAACTTTAACATTATGGCCAATTGAGCAATATTTATCCAGTCAAATATTTATTTGCTTGTAACTTGATTTACTTCATTTTCAACTTCAACTTCACTTTTTATCTGCTGATATATATATATGAGCATATATCTGCTGAATTAAATATTTTAATTTCTATCCCCAATACAGATAGAAGTGACCAATGCAAAGTGAACATAGGAAAGTGTGTAACTTGATAATTTCAATGTATGCTTCCTACTCTAAGGAATATCCATCGGTATTCCTCTTTCTGAACTACTTATTTTCAGAGGATCAGTTTTAAAAGTACTGTTTTAGGCCAGGCGTGGTGGCTCATACCTGTAATCCAAGTACTTTGGAGGCCAAGGCGGGTGGATCACCTGAGGTCGGGAGTTCAAGACCAGCCTGACCAACATGGTGAAACCCCGCCTTTAAAAAAATAAATAAATAAAAGTACTGTTTTAGATCATTTTATTTTATAAGTTCAAAGAATTTAAGCAATGAAACCTAGTTCATTAATTCTCTACCTGGTAAAGACAGTTAATGAAAAGCACATTTTTGTGTCATCATTTTTTTCAATTTTAGATTTAGTGTATATAACTTTTCCTTGCCAAGAAGTAGACGCATCCATTTATTGAGAATGTAAGAATAAGGCACTGTTTTGCAAATATTTAAATTGATATTAAGTTTTATGGAGGTCATATAGTGTTATCCTTATTTTACAGAAAAGAACTAAGTTTCAGAGAAGTGGAGAAATTGACCAAGGAGTAAGCGAAGTATTGAAAAGTACATATTTGGAAATAGTCAAGATTTATGTAACTTGGAAAAAAGGTTTACTTAAAGTGAAAAGAGAATATTTTGTTCTCATATTTTCTCCAAAGGAAAGTAAACCACTATCATGACCATCCAATATAGAGAACTTCATCAAAACTGGTAAAAAATTTCCAATATCAACAATCCATTGAAAATTAATGTGTTATGAAACTACCTTTCAAACTCTTATATAAACTCTCATACAACATAACAAATACTTGCATTTTAGAAGTAATAATATACACAACCCTTCCCAGAAATATAAACATATAAAAATATACTTGATGCTTTATTTTACCAGCTATCACAAAAACTTAAAATAGGCAAAACTTTTGTCAAGTCTCTAGATAATTCAAATGCAAGGTCAGTTAAATTTTTAGTATGGTATGATCTTGCCAACTAGTCTGTGAAGCTGAAACTCTTATTCCTACGTTAAGAAGTTCAGCATTGAAGGATTAAGTAATTTGCCCAAGGATGCCCAACTAAACAAGTTGAGATGTAAATTAATTCCAACCAAATTTTGAAAATCTTCATTAAGATTATACAATTCTACAACAAAGAATTGTTGACTATTGTTGAAAACGTGCAGCATTTAATTATATTGGCTTGGACTTAATTCATCTCATCTTGGCTTAGTTTTGTATCCTTGGGTAACAAATTTAGTCCTTCTAAGTTTAACATCTATAAAATAGGAATCTAGTTCCAACTTCATTAGGTTGTGGCAATATTAATTATTATAGTATATGTTTGTAAAGTACAGGCACTTGAATATACCAATAAGTGGTAAAAGGTTGTTAATGTTATTAATTTGACCTGACTTTTGAAGTAATAATTCAGTTTTCTACTTGAAAATATAGACAAGTTTTCCAAGGGACAAATGTTAAAGAAAATATCATATTTTAAAATAAACTGAAAAACTTCCATATTAATGGATAAGGATCAATAGCTGCAGGCTCCAGGAAAGCAGATATTCTGCCTTTTGATAAGTATTACATTTTTGTTCGTTATTTATCACCGTACCTTCCACATGGTAAGCACTCAAAGATTTATTAAATTAGCTGTTTTATTTCATGAAAACGAAAAGAGAAAGGCAGAAACTATGTATGTTAATAAAACACGGGTTTTTTAAATATATATATTTAGGAATAAAGTTACTGGATTTACCTACAGGAAATTATTAAGGCAGTGTTGACAGCAAATTAAACAATAGCAAATTAAACAAAAGATTTTTCACTAGAAATCTTACAGGAATTTTAATCTACGACACTCCCTTTTTAAGAATATTACTGAGCTCATTGAAGAAAGCTAAATGCTGAAAGCGCAGCTAACTTTGCGAGCTTGTCGATGTTAATTTTTCAGTATTCTTTTTTTGTTTGTTTTTGTTGTTGTTGTTGTTTGTTTGAGATGGAGTTTCGCTCTTATTACCCAGGCTGGAGTGCAATGGCATGATCTCGGCTCACCACAACCTCCGCCTCCTGGGTTCAGGCAATTCTCCTGCCTCAGCCTCCTGAGTAGCTGGGATTGCAGGCACGCGCCACCATGCCCAGCTAATTTTTTGTGTTTTTAGTAGAGACGGGGTTTCACCATGTTGACCAGGATGGTCTCGATCTCTTGACCTCGTGATCCACCCGCCTCGGTCTCCCAAAGTGCTGGGATTACAGGCGTGAGCCACGGCGCCCGGCCAATATTACCTTTCTTAATGTTCACATACAAATACTATGAATTATAGAACATTTTTTTTTTTAAAAAAAGAGGTCATCCTGAAGCATTGTATATACCTTTCCACAAATAACACGGACACCTAAAAACTGTACACATAAATGCATTTTATCCCATAAGAATTAAAATTTATTACTAATAAACTTAGAAAAAACTACTAGAAATAAATTAGAAAAGACAAATGGCCAACTGGGAAAAATATTTTGTTACATAGATAATAAGCAAGGGGCTTTTTGTTGTTGCTGCTGTTCTGTTTTAGCCCAACAGGTCCTAAGGACCCAACAGGAATATTGGCATAGATGTTATTCATGAGAAGTTATTCACAGAATGAGAAAAGCAAAGGCCACTGACTTAGGAAATGATAGTCAAACATATTCTTAAGACATTCAAAGAAAGCCTACACTAAGATAACTTTTACTACCAGTCTGGGAAAACATAAAATATGTAGTGAAATAGAAAATACACACACACACACACACACACACACACACACACACACAACATAAAAAAAAATACATAGTGAAATACTCTTCGACAGGGCATGAGAAAGTAATTCTTTTTATATATCATTGATGAAATATGACAACTTTTTGAGGGGCAAAATGAAATAAATATCAAAATTTGGAATGCCCCCCCAAACTCTGCCCAATTAATATTATTTCTAATAATTTTCCATACAAATAGCCTAAGACAAATATTCATATAGGTAATTTGGAAGGAAATAATCCTAGAAACAGAACTAGTTGAATAAATCGTATTATCTCTAAACCATTTTATAGTTTGTTGCTAATACAATAAAGTTGTAGCTATGAAAAGTATACAATATTTGTTAGGCGAAGATAGAAAGTTTCTAAATATTATATGTAGCCTGATTATGTTGGTAGATCTGGAAGGATGTAAAATAAAATCAGACCATGGGGAGCAGTGGGAGATTAAGATACAGAATTTTTGATATTTATGCAATACCTACTTGTAGTATTAACATTTATTCACAAGTAGTTATGTAGTTTTTTAAAGAATTAAAAACATCTGTCAAATTAAACTGAAAAATGATATTCTGTTTTTAAAGTTTATAATCTTTTTTAATTTTAAGGTGATTCATTTTTTTTCATTTCAGCAGCAAGTAAATTTAGCAAGGGTTTAATTGGAAGTCCATGTTCTTACAAAAGTAAATGTACTATTCTGAATTCACACAATGGCCTGAAAACAGTATGGGTATTTATAATTATTATTTATAGCATTCAATATAGGAATTTCTTCAAGGTGAAAAATTCTTAAATGAAAAGCTAATTTGAAACACATTTTTTCTAACACCTGTAGGAAATCTAAAATTTGTGTCATCTTCAAAGAAAAATCTGAGATGTTTTCAAAATGTGAAAAACTAACATTTTCCCTTTTTCCTAAATTGCTCATTTATTTAGATTGTTCTTTATGTAACAGAAAGAAAAATAATCACAGCAGTTTTAAATGTTATGCATGTTTAATTCAAAAGTCACTATATATTATTTCTTCTGCAAAAAGGACAGCCTTATAAATGAATTCAACATGTTAGCACATGAAATCAGTCCTTCCGAAACTATTGGTTTTGCTTACTCATGCCTTCCTATTTTTTAAAAAATTACATTTTTCAACTGAAAACATATTTTAAATATGCAATATTAACTTAGCAATGGATTTTATAATAGTATACACCACCTATTCTAAAATTCTCAAACATGTTAAATGATTAAAATAACTTTCTATTTCATAATGGGTACACTTCCATTGACATAGGCTAATACATAGCAAGTCAATATAATATACTTTAGCATCAAATATTTTCAAAGAATTTCAGAACAAAACAAAGACAAATTTTTTTATGATAGAAAACATATTTAAAAACATTTGCTGTTTTCAAGGTTTTTTTTAACCCAAAGAAATGTTTCAATTTAAACTTCTTAGATATACTGAAAGTATAATATGCAATGTTATTGCCTCATGTTTGTAACTCAGCCACTCTAATTATCTTGCCTGGGGCAGTCACACATCCTTTCTGAACCTTCAGAAGGATGAGAAATGGAGCCAGATTCCATTTCCCTTCTCTTTATTCCACTGTCTTATTTGCCTGGAGCTCCTTTTGAAGCCAAGAAGGAGTAAGAACTTGGTCCTTTGTTTCTGTATGGATAGTTAATCCCCCTTAAAGAAATTCCTCTGATCAACCGGCTTCTAATTAGGATTGGACCTTTTCTTCCTGCTTCAGAACTTTTTCATAGGACTTAGGAAGTCTGGTGAATATTATACACTAAGAATAAACACACTGTGTTGATGTAATTGGCATTACAAAACAGCTTCTCCAATTAACATAACATTTACTTCAATTTTTGAAAATTGCAGAAAACTTCAAAATCATTTTTTGTTATGGCTGTGTTTCTTTTTCTTCCTCTGTGTAAATGAAGCCCCATCGCTGAAAATGCAAAGCCTCCTTAATTATTCCAGCGAAAAACTAAGAACAATAGTGTGACATTTGATTGATGGGTTTACTAGATGTGACCAAAATCCAGTTAGATAAATTCCAATTAGATCTGATTTCAGAGTAATTATATTATAAATGTTTACATGTAAAATAGAATGTCCACACTGTTTTAAATAGGTGAAAGAGGCATATAGTTAGACAACAAGGCAAGATTTTATGACTTTTTTTAATCATGTGAACTGCCATCTGATGAAAGATTTACTGGCCTTGGGTTTAGAGTCATGAGTTCTAAACCTGTATCCAATAGTTACATCTGCCTGGCAGATATCATCTCTGTGTTATAACTACCTTTTCAGTCAACTGTGAGCTCCTTAGGCCCACACACTATGGCTTGTTATGTCTTCATATACTGGCCACTGGAACATAGAAGACTTATCATATACTTATTGGTCTGAATCAAATTACATTTATTAATTGTCAGATCCTCTTTTTGTCTACACAGCTACCTTTCCCTTTTTCACCTTCCCAACAGAACCCTGCTTTTGTTTGAACACCAATATAATATGCCTAGCCCCAGAGTCCAAGCCAGTTATTTTCTTGTCATTGGCAGTAGTTGCTGTAAGAGTGGGGCTTAGATATATTCCTCACCAGTAAAATATAAAGGGGAGCCTCCTGGAAAAGAGCTTCTGGGAGAAATAAAAGGCCAGAGTAAAGCAAAGGGCACACCCCTAAATCCTGCTATGCTCTTTAATTGAGATGTTATGCAAGGATCTAATTCTTTTTTTTTTTTTTTTTTTTTTTTTTTATTTGAGACGGAGTTTCACTGTTGTTACCCAGACTGGAGTGCAATGGCACGATCTTGGCTCACCACAACCTCCGCCTTCTGGGTTCAAGCAATCCTCTGGCCTCAGCCTCCCGAGTAGCTGGGATTACAGGCACGCACCACCATGCCCAGCTAATTTTTGTATTTTTAGTAGATCAGGATGGTCTCGATTTCTTGACCTCGTTATCCACCCGCCTCGGCCTCCCAAAGTGCTGGGATTATAGGCGTGAGCCACCGCGCCCGGCCGGATCTAATTCTTAAAGGTGCAGTGTCCATGTTGTGACCAGGAGAGATCACATTGCTGCAACATGGAGATTGGCAGATGAGAAAGCTATGAAATACATGGTTCCCTATTTAACCCATTACACAAATATATCAAAACTAAGACTGCCTAGCTCTGAATGTTTTAACAATGAATGTTATTTGACTAAAGCTGCTATGTTTTCTGTTATGAACTGCAGAATGCATTTGTCTAAAAATATGAATGATCACATTGACATCAATATGGAGATTAAGGCTGGTATCTGCACCAGCCTATTTGACCTTTTTCCTTGGGTACACCAGAAACACTGTATACTCAATTCATACAAAATGAAGTGCTCATCTTCCCCATGAGCCCACCTTTCCTACACCATTTGAAAGTATTTCCAGTTTCATTCATTGCAGCAAGGACACTGGGTAACATCATAGATCCCACACTATCAATAATCCTTATTATGTTCTGAGGGTTCTGCTTCCTGAATTTCTCTCGAATGTGATTTCTGTTCTTCATTCCACCTGCAACTATAATTGTTTAGATAATTAAAGCCATATTTATTTTCTCTCTAAATCCTGTCTTACTTGGGGCCTTCTTTTACCTTTTATATTATCACCCTACATTCCATTGGGACAAGAAACCTGGATTTTCTCTCCAGTTTCTAACTGTACTAACTTACATTTGTACCAACAGTATATAAGAAGTCTTTCTCCATATCCTGTCCAGCAACTATTTTTTGCCTTTTTAGTAACCTTTTTATCTTTTGAGATACCATTTTTGCCTTTTTGCCTTTTTATCTTTTGAGATACCATTCTGAGATGGTATCTCAGTGTAATTTTAATTTATATTTTACTGAATATTAGTGATGTTAGACATTTTTTCATATACCCGTTGACCATTTGCATGTCTACTTTTCAGAACTGTCTAGTCAGATATCTTACCCGTTTTAAAAAGATTATTTGGTTTTTGTTGCTGTTGAGTCCCTTATATATTCTGGTTATTAGCCTCTGTCAGATAGACAGTTTACAAACATTTTCTCTGGTGTTGTGTTTCTTAACTCTGTTGATTGCCTCTTTGTTGGGCAGAAGCTTTTTAGTTTGATGTAATTCCATTTATCTTTTTTGTTTTAATTGCTTGTGCTTTTGAGGTCTTACCCAAACAATTTTTGCTAAACCAATGTCCTGAACCATTTCTGCAATATTTCCTTCTAGTAGTTTGATAGTCTCTGGTCTTACATTTAAATCTCTAATGCATTTTTTTATTTGATTTTTGTGCAAAGATAGGAATCAAGTGTCATTCTTCTACATGTGAATAAACACTTTCCCATCACCATTTATTAAGAGAATAAATATAAGTTCTTGATGCCTTTGTAGAAAATGAGTGGGGTGTGAAAGTGTGGACTTACTTCGGTGTTTTAGATTCTGTTCTTTTGGTCTATGTATTTTATGCTAGTACCATGCTGTTTCAGTGTTGTAGCTTTGCAGTATACTTTAAGTCAGCTCATATGATGCCACCAGTTTGTTCTTTTTGCTAAGAATTTCTTTGACAATTCAGGATCCTTCATGGTTCCATATAAATTTTAGGATTATTTTCCCATTTCTATGACGAATTCAATCATTGATTTCATTATATCTATAGGTCACTTTGGGTAGTATTGATATTTTAACAATATTAATTCTTCCAATCCATGAACATGGAATATCTACATTTTTTTGTATGTGACCCTAATTTCTTTTATCAGAATTTTATAAATTTCATTGGAAAGATTGTTCACTTCTTTGGTTAAATTTATTCTTAAGTATCTTATTTTATATAGCTATTGTAAATGAGGTTGCTTTCTTGATTTCCTTTCAGAATGTTTGCTGTTGTTATGTAGAAATGCTACTAATTTTCATATGTTGATTTTGTATCCTGGAACTTTACTCAATTTATTTGTTATAACAGTTTTTGGTGGGAGACTAGGTTTTTCTAAATTGCAATCCTGTCTGCAACCAAGGGCAATTTGAACTTTTCAATTTTGATGTCCTTTATTTCTTTCTCTTGCTTAATTGATCTGATTAAGACTTCCATCACTATGCTGAATAAAAATTGCATGTTCTGTCTCATATGTAGAAGCTAAAGAAAAGTTGATCTCATGGATATAGAGTGTAGAATGGTAGTTTCCAGAGACTGGGAAGGACATATGTGCTGGAGGAGGGAATAAAAAGGGTTTGGTTAATGGTACAATCATACAGTTAAATTGAAGGAATACATTCTAATGTTCAACAGCAGAGAAGGGTGACTGAAGTTAAGAACAATATGTACTCTATGTTACAGGGGTGCATTGTGCATTTATACTTAAGGTTGTATACATATAACCAAGTTTAATATCATTTACAAGGTGACTTCTGATTGTCTGATATTTTTTATGTACTGATTTTACAACCTAAAACTGTATAAAAACTTCACAGAAAAACCCTTTGATTTTCTAAAGCTATAATAGAACACATATAGTTGATTCCAGTGGTTGGTTAAGAAAGGTGTAGTGTATGTGAAGACATTTACAAGGTCATAGTTTTGTGTATGTGTATTGCCATACATAAGAAAGACATGAAAGACATAATACTGTGCTTCTCCTTTAGCGCTATGTTTTTACTAGAGTTGATCATAACACTGATGAACATGACTTTTTTTTTTGTAATTTCAGTTGTCTGGAGAACATGGTGTTTTAAAAATTTAAGCTACTTGCATATCTATAACTGCCACACTCTTACAAACACGTATTTAAGTACATACATAAAACATACCTCTGTAATCTAAGTCTTAAAATTTGTCACCAGGAAACTTAATGAGAAAAAAAGATATTCCAAGAAATGTAAATAGAAAATATAATATGCATGGTATGGAATGAAGGAGGGTAGGTTTGGGATGTTTTTGATAAATGATGAATACCTTTATGTGTACTTCTCCTTAACATTTTTTTTTTACCCCTTGAGGATAGAAACAGAGCCCCATACACTTTACATTCATAACCCCAGCACATTTGTAATACTCATTTCATGTCCAAGAAGCATTTCAAAATTATATTTTAATCTTCCTGTGAATAAAAATCTTGCCTACATTAAAAAAAATGTCCAAATTTCCTTTCCATAATTAGTTTTTTATAAAATTAATAGAAAACATGGCACACAATCATATTTAAAACTTACAACTTACATTGGCCATGCAAAAAATAATGATAATTCCATTCATTAATGATTCAGTATAAGAGATAATAAAAATTTGCATAAGTTTGGTGTGCATTATACTTTTTACCTAGTCAACACATGATTTTCATTAAATTAAGAGTTATATTAATCACATAGTAAAGTATGCATGATCTTTAGTGAAAAAAAAAGAAAGTCATCAGATAAAACAGCAGCCGCTGGTGTTTTGAAATAAGTTGGCCAGTTTAAGTACACCTAGCAATCATCTCTCCAGAGGCTTTTTGCTAACACATGACTTACATTCTCTCCAAGATGGACTAAGAAAAAAAGAAAAAGGAAGGGACTGTTTTCAACATATCATGGTCTGACTTGGAAGACTTTTCTTTTTAAATATAAAGCTGTGTTTGAGTTGAGAAATACTTAGTCCTAGATCTTAATTTCTCTCTTCTAGAAGGACTCTCAAGCTGGTAATTGTATTACTTTAAAATAAATTATTTTGGATTTAAACTTTGTACTGATTTCCACTGTGTTTTCTAGAATTATAGTGTCAAACTGCCTTCTTTAAGCACACTAAGTAGAACTAGGAAGATGGTTTTCATCAAATGTTTTCCTTTTAAAGAGGCTATCAGCTCTTGCACAGACTATATGTTCTTACCAAAGAGAATTGCAAATTAAAGTGAAATATTAAAATAATGTTAGTATAACAAATATTCTTAGGATTTGTATGTTTTCATATTAGATTTTGGAACTTAAGATATTTATTCAATTGACTCAGTAATGATGTAGTTTAGTCTACCTAAATAAATCTAAAAAACTTATTGTATACAGTTTCTGGAAGATTGCAGAGGTCCAACTGATTTAACAGAGTAATACTGCATCCAACTGTTCAATTACACTGCAAGCACTTAAAATAGGAAAAGGACAGCAACAATATTAGTGTTTGCTTTTCCCACATGATAAAGATTAGATGACTTTAAGAGCTAGTGAGGTAAATTCCATTTGTTTTATTTATTAAGCACATTTTTAGTCGTGATTCCTCATTCCTTTTTACTCTAAAAGAGGAGAAAATAGTACAGGGTGCCCCTCAAGCTATTAGTCAAGTGACCTAGTTTCAGTTATCCCTTTTCTGGGTTGGGCCAACACTGATTTTTCCCAGATGACCATATTTTCTTTTATTCCCATACAGGCATTCCTAGAGTTTTAAAAAGAAAGCGTGGAGTTCCTCCAAAATCTGTGGTCAGAACACAAATATTTTTAAATAATCTCCTTCCCAGCCTGCTGTAGCTATCAGTATCACCAGTAGTCCTTTTCAAAAGAAAATCTTTGAAAGATCATTAAGAAGAATAAAAAAAAATGAAGTTTTATAACCCATCAATCTCTTTCAAAGGATGATTGTCCACAATTTACATGCTTTCAAATATTTTTCTTATGACTTTAGAAGTCTAGATCTGTTGCTGGTGACACTCAATCATTGTCATGATTTACTGATAAAGTCACTTGAATACCAAAATGATGTAGAAATAGAAAAAATATTTTAAAATGACAAAACTACTTTATTTGTGGGAAATAAAGTGCTTATCTCTTCTTTGGTAGGAGAGGAAGAAACATGAAGGTCATTTTAAACTTCTGGTGGATTCAACATTAGAAGGAAATGGCCAGGACTGATGAAATTCTTTTTGCCTCAAAAGGAAAAGTGGAAGGAAAAAGAAAGTTATGGGTTTTTCCTAATTAATAAGCTCGAGGCTAAAATCCCTTACAGACTATTATAATATACATTTATAAAATATGTAATAACTAATTTTCTTCTTTCCTCTTACATAGTAAAGTGGTGATGAACAACATTACAATTTGGTGTTTGAATTAGAGAGCATTCAGGTGACTAAATTAGAGGTGCTGAGATATGAATACAATGCCTGTGGAGATTTTTGTATCTCTCCTCTTTGAATAGCTCATGACAGCATATTTTGTGGGGAGGGATAAAAGATGGTTGTTAGTTGCTTCGTATTGGGTGGAAGCATATATCTATTGTATTACAGAAGAGCTAATCTGTAGAAAGTTGGGAATGACTAGATTGTATTAAAGCGTCTTGCAAATGTTTTGGCATAAAGTCAACATTTTCATGCTGTTATAAATTTCTTAAATATTTTCCCACCCATTTAAAGGATAATTTGAAAATATGGCTCCCCCTACTGACTAAATTCAATATATTCTTTCATCACTGATGCAAACAATCTTAACTTTTATCACAGGAGTTTGCCAGTACCTGCTTTGTACACTCACAGGGACCAATGCCAGTGGAAAAAGTCTAATGATGTCCCACAAAAGTGATGCTGTAATAGAAGACTTGCAAGATACCCAACACCACAGCTAGATACATCCCTTTGAGGATAATGGATGGCCTACTTCTGGGATCTGTTGCAGTGATCTCCCATCACTGAAGAAAAAATACTTCTGAGAACACAAATAACTATTATGCTATGGATAATGTTAGATATTCCAATAAAGCTAGAGCCACTCAGCAGAGTCTACTGATAAAATGGAACATATAGGAATATGTTCTCAAATTGGGCTGTATGTGTGTTGGGGTTTGGGAGTGGTTGTCAGGGGAAGGTTACAGAGAGCATTGTATCCATGACCAGTTTCCAGCCTCTTTTTTGGGAACTAATGATACAATCCCTAGAATTGTTGGCTCCTGAACCCTAAAATTTGTCTCCTACTAAAGTAAAGCAAGCTTCCTGGTGTGTTCCTAAATTCAGGAATGCAATTTATTTTGGAATTATGCCAATATCTCTCTTGTGTTTGATAAAGACCTTAGGCAAGAGTAAAGCTACAGAATGGGCAGCATTGAGATCAACACATCTGACAGTGCAAGGAGAACTGGGTGATTTCTCTGTAAAATTGTTTTACATTTTATGAACTCCTGGGCAGTGGCGATTGCTTTGCCATGTGTTCAGGCAAATGAGCCCTAGATGATCACACAATTAAGAATATATCTGTGTGGGGAATGTAGTTATGGAAATCCTGTAGGAATTCCAAGAAAGAAGTAAAGTGATGCCGTGTACCTACTAAACAGAAAAAAATCAGCTACTGGTTCCCAAGGGGACTAGGATGCAAAAGCTGATACTTTTGTTTGGATCTTAGAAATAGCTACATATGGCTGGGAACGGTGGCTCATGCCTGTAATCCTAGCAATTTGGGAGGTCAAGGCGAGCGGATCACAAGGTCAGGAGTTTGAGAATAATGTCACCAAGCTGGTGAAACCCCATCTCTACGAAAAATACAAAAATTAGTCGGGCATGGTGGCAGGCACTTACAATCCCAGCTACTCGGGAGGCTAAGACATGGAAGGCAGAGGTTGCAGTGGGCCGAGATCATGTCTCTGCACTCCAGCCTGGGTGGCTGAGTGAGACCCTGTCTCAAGAAAAAAAAAAGTAGCTATATGTATATCTCATAAACTGGGAGGTGCTTAAGCTATGAAACATTGCAGGAATAACTACATATTTATCATATTATAAAGCTGCTAATGTGATAAAAGATGTACAGAATATCAACACGAAATAAATATGTGTAAGATTTCTTCAAGATAACAACTGACTCTAACTGGCAGGCTACATAGGTTCCTTGCCAGGAGCTACAAATGGCTTCAGATGTGTTCTGACTAGAATGGGCATATATTTGCTTTTGGGCTCAATTTATTCTGTAAAGGACACAATAGTTGACATACCATAAAAATTTTGTAGTGGAAAGTTTATAAATGTGGTCAGGCTATATTTCATTTAAAAATATATATAGTTTACTAGGAAGCATAACATAATATAGATGTATTCCCCTTTTCATGCTTAAAGTTAACAGTTTAATTGAGAACTAGATTGGGCAATTAAAAGTGAGGTTAATGATAAGTGGGGATTGTGTGAAGGAGAGACTGGCTTGATTGAATAAATGTATATTTCACCTGAATGACCAAAAGTGAAGAGAGAGGAACTTTGTTAAGGCTTCTCCTGTGTGAAGTGGAATGAGGGGTAGGAGATTCTACAACCACAAACTACCTTTCACACCTTGCAAATTCTTTTTTCTTGTCAGATCCAGGTGTACTGTGTCCTAGACTGCCCATCAATGTCACAACAAGAGAGACATTGCTATGCTAATTCACTTCCTCTAAAGTTTAAGGAAGTGATGAACTGGATATAGTCTTCACTATGTTTGTTTAAACTAAGATGAACTGTATTTGATCCATTTCTAGTTATTGAAATTGTCCTATTGTTTTTTAATCTATGCCTGGATGAAAAAAAATCCTGAGAAGGCTTTATCTGTTTGTGGGTGGTTGTACACCTGAGTCAGAGATCTCACTCAGCATGGCTGAGCCCGTACTAATACTGGTAATGAGTAAAAGAAAAAAAAATAAAATTTTGGCGGAAGAGAAGTGGTCATTTAAACAGGTGATGATGAATGAAAAAAAGAACATCTCAGATCAGAAGAGTAATTTTCTCAACTTTTTTGTCAGATGTAGTGTCAAGTGATGGCTACTGATGAAAGAAATATCTGGATTTGTTTTCTGCCAAGCAGGGTATTTGAACAAAGCTGAACTCTAAGACTTACCCAAGAAGTTTCCGTGGATGGTTTGGAGAAGCTATCAGCCAGCATCCCTTGACAGTGATAGTACTCTTAGCTGAAGACTTACCTGCGTAATAGTGCTTTATAATTACCATTTGGATTGTGTTTTTTGTTTTGATTTTGGTTTTCTTACTTTTAACACAGAACTGGACATACTGTTCCTGGCAGTTGGTAACTGACAAACTGGATTGCTGTAAACCAGGATGTGGCCTGTTAAGGTAACTACCTGAGTATGTGTATGAAGGGCAGCATGTATCATTATCACGGGCTTTGTATACTTAAAAAATCTGTAGTAGGTGTGAATGTATATGGAATACTACACAAACAGGTTAATTAGATATGAAAAGTGGTAAATATTGTCATTATACAGCAGTCACATATCACTGGTGATTTGCCACAGGAACATTCAAGGTGGCAATTTTGGAAGCCTTATGGTACATAGAAACTGAATGACAACAAGAAATAGTATATGCTTTACGACAGTCTCCTGAGGCACTTCACACTTCTGGGGTTACCAAATATACTTGCTCCCTGTTAGAATTTCTATTTCTCTCTACTCATCTGTTCTTGCAAGTTGTCTTTTTTCCATTGCAGTCCTTAGCATATTAACTGCACTTGTAGTTGTTTTAAATTCAGTCTGATAACTCCAGCATTCTACCATATCTAACCCTAGTTTTGATGCTCGATTTTTTGCTAAGTACGTCTTGTAATTTTTTGTTGAAATTTAGACTTGTACTGGGTTGAAGGAACTGCAGTAAATGAACCTTAAGTAATCTGAAGTGTTAAGATGTGGAGGGAGAGAAGTGTTCCCACATCCTCTGATTAGGTCTCAGTCCTTTAGTGAACCTGGGTCCGTGAATATTGCAAGTGCTTAGCAGTGCCTGCCACCCCACCTTAGGTTGGAAGAAGGCTGGAAGGGGCAGGATTTGGTAACTTCTCTTCTCACATATGAGAGGCTAGAGAGAACTGGAGTTGGGTATTCCCTTCCCCAAGCATACTTTGACTGTGGTAAAATCCCAATAAGTTAGCCTTTGGTAACAAAGTTTTTCTTGAGGGGACTTTTTTTTTTTCTCTCATACTCACTTTGCATTCCAGCAAAGCTCCAAGAGGTAATCCCAAAGGTAGAAGGGCTCCCCTGGAGTTTGTAACTCACAGACTTGTCCACACTGAGCCTGTAGCAATTTGTCGATTATGATTCAAGTTGTCCTACTGTGGTTCTGGTTCCCGGAGAACTTTCTGCTTATGGGTGTCTGCTAGAGTACATTGTGATTCTCTGTATCCACCTGTCCACCAAACAGGAAGTCCTTCACAGTATTCTTGAATTTCACCTGTGCAGTAAGTACTCAGAAGCAATCACTGATGGTGGTTTACTCAACAATGGCTCTAACATATTGACAGGAAACTGGGGTTTGGGAAATTGGTGTTTTAAATCCCAGGGAGTGAATTAAGGAGGAAAGTTAGCTTTAGGAAAGTTGCATATGAAAGTGACTGTCTCTGTCCACACCTTTAAAGAGGTGCAATTAATTGAGGCTACATTGGTTAAAGGCAGAGTCTAATTTGTAGAGAAATATTCAATAAATTTGAAAATCCAGAAGTGTGTGAAACTGTGAAATCACAATTGATGCGTGTTTTTTTCCAAGTGTTTATTGAATGATAGAGATGTTGGTAGCTGTTGTTTGAGTATGTTTATTTGCATGTGACAAACATCATAGAAATTTCTGTACTAAGAATTATAAGAAAAAGATGGAGGAAAGGTAACAAAGACGTTGACAAGGATTGGCGAGAAACTGCAGCTCAGACTGAAAGATTATTTTACGGTGTTTCCTCTGGCTTCAAGGATACTTGACTATTTGACCTTTGGCTGTATTGTCTTAGTAATACTAACTCATAGAATAGAAGCATACCCAAAATAGATTTGAGATAAATCAGAGTCTGCTGGAGTATAATGTCTCTTATGAAGCACCTATACCTAATTCTTGAGATTTTCATGTAATGGAGAATCACTGTTTATAAGGTTCAGCTACAATTTGAAACTGGGTAGTCCTTATGTTCACCAGAGAATGGCATATGACTAGCAAGGTCAACATCCTGAGGCACCCTCAGAGTTGATGGCTTTCTTTTTTTTTTTTTTTTTGAGTTTTTATTTATTTATTTATTTTATTGCATTTTAGGTTTGGGGGTACATGTGCAGAACATGCAAGATAGTTGCATAGGTACACACGTGGCAGCATGATTTGCTGCCTTCCTCCCCTTCACCCACATCTGGCATTTCTCCCCATGTTATCTCTCCCCAACTCCCTCCCCCGCCACTGTCCCGCCCATATTCTCCCCAATAGACCCCAGTGTGTAGTGCTCTCCTCCCTGTGTCCATGTGTTCTCATTGTTCATCACCCGCCTATGAGTGAGAACATGCGGTATTTCATTTTCTGTTCTTGTGTCAGTTTGCTGAGAATGATGGAACATCTGCTTTCACACTCAAGCAGGTGCAAAGTAACATTTTATTTGATCTTTCTTATTGGAATATTTCTTTGTCTTTAAGATTTGAGGAAATTTGTTTGTACTTCACCAAAACCTTGTGAAAAGACAGTTGCTGCGTGTTCCTGTACGCGGTGCTTCAGTGGTGTCAGAATGGATGGTTCCAGACCTTCTAGGCTTTCTGTGTTTGCATTGTGCTCTCCCTCAGTGGTTTCTCACAGCATCCTCGGGACACGTTTAGGAGAAGGGGGTAATCTTTACCTGAGGTCACAAATGAGAGAAGGAACAGTGTTAAAATTGGAGCCACAGTTATTTGCTTGCTTCTTTTCTCTCTCCGGTACTCCTGTCTGTCACAGGGACACTAGTCGGTTCTTCATAAATCTGTTCCCTCACTAATTCTCAAACAGCTGTTTATTTGACATTGCTGAAATATGTATACAAAATATAAACGCAGCACCCAAATATGAGGAGTGTTTCCTTTAATATGATTATAAAACAAAAGAATCTGAAGTTGACTACAGAGTAAATTCTGAAGCCCAGATTGTATACAGTTGGGAAATGATTGAAGTTTGTTGAATTTAACATATTAAATAAAATATTTATTTATTTAGTAAGGCTTTTCAGGTAAGTCAATGAAATGATACATTTAAATTTTAAAAAGAGAATTGCAGGTGTCTCGTTAGTCAAAATTAGAAAAAGTTCCAGTCTTCAAAGCAGCATGGACTGTTCTCTGGTAAATTTCACAAGTTGAAATAGACTCATAACTTACCTTATAGAGTGGCTGAGTGTTCTGTGATCTCATTAAAGAAAATGTGTTTGTAATGGCAGAGGAAACACTAGAAAATAATGTATTTTGATAGCATCATGGTATGGTTAGACACAGACATTAATGTACATGAGGCACATTGTTTTTTAAAATTGGATGGATTTGTATTCACTTGATGAAAATGCAAATTGGTATAGCTGTAAGGTGCTGGTTTTCATGACACATTTTAGGAAAACGATGACTTAGATATTAGGTTATTTTGGGGAGAGAATAATGAAGTTTTTTGTAAGTGATAGAACTTCAGATATTATAATTTAAATAACTAATCTTACCTTTGAGTAATGAAAACAATGGATATTTTATTAAATAAGTTTAAGGCACCTCCTTAGAGATATAAAGGAACTATCAACTTTGAATGCTCTTGACTGAACTTAACATTTTTATTTGTGAGCCTTAGAAGAAATACTTGAACTTATATATTGGTATTTAGTTGCCAGATAGTTTAGAAAAAGCTATGGTGAAATGCCGAAGTCACTTCTGACTTGAAGTTCCAAAGTTCGTTCCATTGATTAGGGAGACTATTTTCATAATTTATAATTTATAAGAAAAGGGGAAAATATATATTGACGGAAACTCTGGTCGGAAGAAATTTTGTTTATGGAACCATTGCCTGGAAGAGTAGTGGAAGTTTTGAATCTAAGACCAGACCAAGAAAAACTTAATGATTTAGATTAATTCAAGAGAAACTTCCATGCTGGCAAAATATAGACAGAAGTCTTTTTTATTACAGTTTTATAAAAGTACTTTATATAATATTGCTTTATTTTATCCAAGTAACTTCCCAGACCTTCTAACTGTACCAGTGTCATTTTGTCTGCCTTCATTCCTGTTCACTGTCATTGATCTATATAAGTATAAGAATTTCATGGAGTTTCCTATCTGATTATACTGTAAGAAGTAACCTAAGAATATACTGATACGTAAACTCAAATTTTAGGATAGATCATAACTGAATATGAGCCACTGCATTTTTTATAAGTATTTATTTATTTAAAAGATGTCTTAAGTCAGAGGTTAGGATGCAGGTGGAGAAGTTTAGACATCTTTAACTCTTTTGGTAAAGTTTTTCTTCCTTTCAGTGTTTAAAAATTAGTATCTTTCAATCTAAGGAGTTATTAGTAACTTTAAATTCCTTCTTCCTTATAGTAGTGGTTCACACCTGGTTTTCTGGTGAGGGTGAGCGGTGAATCATAATATCGGAGCATCTTCTCGAGAGGTTATATAGGCAGGAAGAAGAGCCAGAGTCCACCAGGAAACACAGGTGTCCCATCTGTTACCCCCTTGCTGTAGGACTTTGGGCAAGTCACATATCAGCGCCCCGTTTCCTCACCTCTGAAGTGAAGAGATCATTGCAGGTCCAATGAGCTCATTACTTTTTGGTTTTCATACCTACCTCTAAGCAGTAGCATTCATTATTGAAGAGAGAAATTCTGTCATCTGTGGAGCTTGTGGGCGTGAAGGTGAGGAATCCTGGCTGGGTTCGTGAGCACAGGGCTGCCGTCCTTTCCCATGCCTTGGCCTCTTGCTGCTGTACACAGCCTTCCCCCCGGCCCTTATAAATGACTGTTTCTGTTTGCTTTAGGGGCTATCAGCAGCAGGACGCCCATGAATTCATGCGCTACCTTTTGGACCATCTACACTTGGAACTCCAGGGTGGCTTCAATGGTGTTTCCCGCTCCACAATTCTGCAGGAGAATTCGACTCTGTCTGCAAGTAACAAGTGTTGCATGTAAGATTTAGTTTCCTTCTGTTTTTTAGGAGGCCTCAGACATTTCTGTCGGTGTTAACTGTGTGTTGATTTATAATGGAAGGTGGAGGGGTTTCTTGGACATTGCTGGAACTTTCTGGCAGTTAAACTTTGTGACCAAGTGAACTGGCACATACCTCTTGCTAGCAGACCAGAGGCATCTTGTATTTGCATCTGGATTTGGTTCTGACTGATTATTTGGTATAGATTATTTTAAATCTTGAAAAAATGTAGAAAATATTTGTACAATTTAGCATTTAAAAGATTTCTCCCAAATGTTCATATACCAAAATAATATTTGTTCACTAAAAACAAAAGCTGAAGACATTTTGAATGTGAACTTTCCCAAAGCTTCGTTATGGACTTGAATTTTCCTAAAGTTGATCTGTTCTTTAATGAAATTGAGGCATTTATAAGTTCTCAGAAGTTTTCTTGCCTTTCAATGTGAACAAAACAAAGCTTTTGGATTGCTTTCCCACGTATAGTAGCCCCAGAATATACACTGAGATCAGAACATTTATTCTGCTTGAAGAAGGGAAGATGTACTGTTATTTCAGCCTGGATTTTGGTCAACTGTAGCTTCCTTTGTTCAGATTTTTTGAAAAATTTTGTCAGTATTGAGCTACATGGGAAAGGATTTACGGGAAGACAAACTCCCCCCGGAAAGGAAGAGTGAGGAACATGTTGGTGGTATTGCCTGGCAGTCCATAGGTCGGGCGTAGTAGGACTACTTCTTTGTAATGGCAAAGCAGGCAGTGTTAGAAGAGGGCCATAATTCGCAAAGTGTGTTCCCTCTAGGTCCGAGTAGCCGTGATTCCAATTAGAAACCAGTACAGAAAGGGAAGGGTCTGTGACCTGGGAGAATTGTTCTTTCTGGTAGCACCAAATTAAAAAGCATTACATGAAAAATTGTTTTGTATTTTTTCATGGCAAATTCATCCACAAAGGATATTGAACTGGGCTCTATCATGGATAGGCTGTGTGAGGTGAGAGAGGGTGTATATCTTTATGATTTTACCTGATGCCTGGGGCACCCTGTGGAATCACACTGTGTAATACTCATAGACTGTTCTTTTAGTGCCTCATGAGTTTTCAGTATTAAGCTATCCCTTTTCGTGAGACTTTAAAGATGAGGAATTGCAAGCTTCATTACCGAGTTAGGGACAGAAACCAAACATATATTATCAAATATTAAAAATTCAGATTTCCTTCTGTTTCCTTCAGTACATTGGAGAAGACATTTCAGGATCTAAGAATCTTTGCTACAGCTAGAAAAAGGTCTCTTGTGCTGTGTCTTTGTTGACTTGTGCACACGCACCCCTACCCCTACTAAAGGTGAAGGCGAGGGAGGCGTATGGAAGAAGTAAGTGGCAGATATTTTTTTTTAGTACATCGACAATCATTAATGCCCATTAAGGGACCCTAGCATCCAAGTATTCAGTAATTTAAACACTTGTGGTTATGATAAATGAAACTGATTTTGAATATTAAGTCATGATATAGATGAAGCTTAATTTCAAACATGTCAGGCAGCTAGAAACTTGCTAAGTATTCATTTCTCAGAGGAAGTGATTATAAGAAAGAACTACATTGAGTCTAAATGTACTTCTTAATGAAGCAGTTTCCATTTTAATGAAAGGCAGCCTTGTATGTGAACATCAGCATGAAAGGGTCAGTTACAGTCCGTTCATTTTCAGCAGGTTTTTTTTTTTTTTTTTTTTGGGCATGTCTTTTTTTTAGTGACACAGATAATAAACCTAAACCCTAAATGGCCGCTAGGTCCTACAACTCCCAATGCTGCTTCCCCATGCTACTTTAAAAAAAATTTTTCTTAAGCCAGTATGTCTTACAAACAATACTTTATTACTTACTACTTTAAAAATAATAAAGTTATAGCCTATTGTTTTTTCTGACAGAAAAGGTATCAAAAGTTTCAAATAGAATTGCTTGAGTAGGTTTTGCCTGCTTCATCACTGCAGTGGGTCTAACTTAGAGTGGCCTAGAAAATACCGTTCAGTGTTTTAGGAGTCATTTGTTGAAGTGACAGAAACCACCGTATATTGCTATTAGCAAAAAAGAGCTTGTATTGGCTCAAGTGACTTCATAAGTGCACGACGGCTGATAGACAAGTGTTTGTGTACTACTATTAATGATGGCAAATAATTGAAACTACCTCAATAGCCACTAATGCTACATTAGTTAAATTAAGAGAAGGAGCTATGTTAGAGCAGATATTCAAACCAGGCCAGCTGTATGACCTTGGGCCAACTTAACCTCAGTGTCCTCATCTACAACTTGGGGCTTACAGTAGCTACCTTACAGATGTGTTGTGAGGATTAATTGACTGAACAGATGAAAGAATGTGCTTGGAATGGAGCCTGTGTGTAGAAAGTGCTGTTATAGGGCCAGGCGCGGTGGCTCAAGTCTGTAATCCCAGCACTTTGGGAGGCTGAGATGGGTGGATCATGAGGTCAAGAAATTGAGACCATCCCGGTCAACATGGTGAAACCCCGTCTCTACTAAAAATACAAAAATTAGCTGGGCATGGTGGCACGTGCATGTAGTCCCAGCTACTCGGGAGGCTGAAGCAGGAGAATTGCCTGAACCCAGGAGGCAGAGGTTGCGGTGAGCTGAGATTGCGCCATTGCACTCCAGCCTGGATAACAAAAGTGAAACTCCGTGTCAAAAAAAAAAAAGAAAGTGCTGTTATATCAGTGCTTGCCACTCCTGCTCTCACTGGTACACTCTCTCGGTGGTTCTTGCTTCCACTGTATGTCCACACTGTGACACGCCACGCAGCTGTCAAGAAGAATGAGGCACCTGTTTAAGGTATACACTTAGGGAAAAACATAAAAGCAGGAAGCAGGTGTAATCTGACTTTACAGTGGCAGACACTTCAAATGCTTTATTTTTGGTAAGTGCTCTTCTAAAAGCACTTCACGTCCGTAACTCTCATCTTCACACTGGGCGTCTGCGGTGGGTACTCTTCCTGTATTCCTGTTTTATATTTGATGGAGCAGAGGCAGAAAAAGTTTAGGTAACATTACAGCAAGTGGTGTTTTTAGCTGCTTCTTAAAACAGTGTATCTTTCATCTCCATAAGGAAATTATTTACAGTATTGAACTTTTTAAAAAGTGTTTTCGACAGTAACATCCAGCACTTTGAATTGTGAAGTTCTGCCTCCAGCAGTAATTACTAAATCTGTATTAAATTCCTTTACTTCTTTTTCCCCAAATCTGAGAGATGGCTAAAAACTCAGACCAAGGATGTTTAAAGTCAGTTAATTGTGAGAGTTCCCCGTAATATGGGAGGTCTTGCAAAGGTTCCAGTACAAGGCAGTTCCTTCCTTTTGGGACCTATCTTGGGGAGAGAATGGAAGGAGTCATGTTGCCCTGTGCAGAGTCATGCATGTGATCTGTGTTATGATGGCAAGTGGCCAACGTTAGTTGCTCTTGGGGAAAGTAGTGGGATTGGATGACAGCATTGGAGGAGGCCAGTGGCTTAAACCCTTTATTTAGTATGTGTCTATATTTTGAAATTTTATTATTATTTTTAAACTTAGAAATGATTTAAATATTACTTCAAAGGGAGCCATCTGTAGGGGCTTTAACAAATATTTCAGTTTTTTAAATGTCAAAGAGATGGCTTCTTACTGAGATATTCTCCCATGTGGTGCTTTTGTTTAGAAATGGAGCGTCTACTGTTGTCACGGCTATATTCGGAGGCATTCTGCAAAATGAGGTTAACTGCCTCATATGTGGGACAGAATCTAGAAAGTTTGACCCATTCCTAGGTAAGACATATGTGGCATGTGGATATATAATACTAAAATAAAATTAATGTTTCCCTCAAAAAATAAGTGTAAAGAGAAATATAGAAATGCATGTTTATGAAATTATTTTTGAGTAGACATATGCCTTTAACAGTGTTTACCTATCTCCTTTTAAGACCTTTCATTAGATATTCCAAGTCAGTTCAGAAGTAAACGCTCTAAGAATCAAGAAAATGGACCAGTTTGTTCATTACGAGGTAAAGATGTTTGAATGTTCTAAAATTTTTTTCTTCAACTGGTGGAATAGATAAACTTCATCTATATGCGCCTTGTGGTTAATATCGTTAATGAATCTGTGTTGTAACTTAAGAAAAGTGAAACCCGAATGTCTTTTTTTCTACCCCCCAAAAAACTGCACCGTCCAATATGATAACCGCAAGTCATGTAGCTATTAAAGTTTAAATTAAAATTCTGTTGCTTAATCACACTTGAACCACATGTGCCCAGAAACCACATGTGGCTAGTATGGCACTTCTTCATTAGACAGCACTACTCTAGAGTCAGATTATCCTAGTAGAAAATGAACTTTCTGTTGGAGAAGGGCTAGGCTTCTCTGTGTCACTGTTGTTCTGTGTAATGTGGGGCATTTGGCTTGTTAGAAGCAGCAGAGGTCTCAGATGCTTGTAGTACTGTTCTCAGGTAGTTTCTAGAAATCTGTCAGACAATGCATGGGATGACTCGACTCCATTCCAGTAAGGAAGTGGAGCAGCACTACATAGGAAACATTTTGCCATGTTTGTTCCTTTCCTACACAACAGTGTTGATTGTCTGCTTGAACAAGAAAGAATGCAGAAGAAATTTAAGAAAGCCCCATTCACTCCACTTCTTTGCAAAATATATGGCTATAGTATGTTTCTCCAAAACTGTTTGTGGCCTATTTGAGATTAAGAAAATATCACAGTATGCTTGATATTGTCAAATGTCACAACATTTTCTCTTTATATCCAGGGCATGTGAGTACATGCTAACTTAATCATGAAATAAATACCTGATTATTTACAGTGGAAGTCAGTGAAAATTAAAGGAATTAGCCTTAAACTGTATCATTTTATAAACTCTTCAATAAGAACAGTAATTATGACATTAGTTTAAAAACTATTCTTACTATAAATACATGGTTATATATCTAAACAATACTTTAAAAAATTTTTTTTTGAGACGGAGTCTTGCCCTGTTGCCCAGGCTGGAGGGTGATGCAATCTTAACTCACTGCAACCTCTGTCTCCCAGTTTCAAGCAATTCTCCTGCCTCAGCCTGCTGAGTAGCTGGGACTACAGGTGCATGCCACCACACCTGGCTAATTTTTATATTTTTAGTAGAGATGGGGTTTTGCCATGTTGGCCAGGATGGTCTCAAACTCCTGACCTTAAGGGATCTGCCCTCCTTGACCTCTTAAAGTGCTGGGTTTATAGGCGTGAGCCACTGCATCTGGCCTGAACAGTACTTTCTGTTTTTTCTTTTCTTTTTTTTGAGACAAAGTCTTATTCTGTCACCAGGCGCCAGGCTGGAGTGCAGTGGTGCGATCTCGGCTCACTGCAGCGTCTGCCCTGGGTTCAAGCAATTCTCCTGCCTCAGCCTCCCAAGTAGCTGGGACCACAGGCACGCGCCACCATGCCCAGCTAATTTTTGTATTTTTTAGGAGAGACGGGGTTTCACCACGGTCTCCATCTCTTGACCTTGTCATCCGTCCACCTCGGCCTCCCAAAGTGCTGGGATTCCACTGAACAGTACTTTCTGATGTTTAACAAAACTCAGTAAATCTAGATGACCTTTGGCTAGAAGACCCAGAAACACTAGTTTGTTTAGACTCTCCTTCCTTCCTTCCTTCCTTCCTTCCTTCCTTCCCTCCTTCCCTCCTTCCCTCCTTCCCTCCCTCCCTCCCTCCCTCCCTCCCTCCCTCCCTCCCTCTCTCCCTCCCTCCCTCTTCCCTTGTTTCCCTCATTCTGAGTTGGTTATATATGTGGTTCTTACTGACTTTCATAACATTTCAGTTTCTGCT
>CAUYOR010071595.1:0-24186 GCA_963573925.1 Callimico goeldii | reverse complement strand
AAAAAACCAAAACCCATCAGTGTGCTGTATCCAGGAAACCCATCTCACATGCAAGGATACACAAAGGCTCAAAATAAAGGGATGGAGGAGGATTTACCAAGCAAATGGAGAGCAAAAAAAAGCAGGAGTTGCAATTCTCATCTCTGATAAAATAGACTTTAAAGGAACAAAGATCAAAAGAGACAAAGAAGGACATTACATAATGGTCAAAGGATCGATACAACAAGAAGAGCTAACAATCCGAAATATATATGGACCCAATACAGGAGCACCCAGATATATAAGGCAAGTTCTTAATGACTTACAAAGAGTTTCACAGATCTTTAGAGGAGGGACACATGCCGCCAGTCTCTTTGGTAAAGCATAGTGAGAGTAACTTTTACTCCAGTTCCAGTAAGTTTCTCATCTCCATATGAAACCACCTCAGCCTGGACTTCACTCTCTGTATTGTTATCAGCAGTTTGCTCACAGCCATTCAACAGGTCTCTAGAAGTTGCAAACTTTCCCTTGTCTTTCTGTCTTCTGAATCCTACAAACTGTTCCAACCTCTGCTCATTACCCAGTTACCAAGTTGCTTCCACATTTTCAGGTATCTTTATAGCAATGCCCCACTTCTCCAGTACCGCCTTCTGCATTAATCTATTCTCATACTGCTATAAAGAACTACCAGAGACTAGGTAATTTATAAAGAAAGAAGATTTAATTTCCTTACAATTTCATGGGCTGTATAGGATTCATGGCTGGGGAGGCTTCAGGAAATATACAGTCATGGCAGAAAACAAAGGGGAAGCAGGCATAATAGTCACATGGTAGAATAGAGTGGGAGAGAGAGACAGGAAAGGGGAGACGCTACGCACTTTTAAACAACCAGATCTCATTAGAACGCTATTATGAAACAGCACTAGGGAAATGTTGCTAAACCATTAGAAACCACCCCCATGATTCAATCACCTCCCACCAGGTCTCACCTCCAACACTCAGAATAACAATTCAACACGAGATTTGGATGGACAGAGAAAGCCAAACCATATCACCCTCCTTGGTCAATCCAAAAAATATTTCTTATTTCTGATTTTTCTGTGTTGGATTGTATCCCCCAAATTTACATGTTGATGTTCTAATCTCTGATAGTTTGCAAAATGACTTTATTTGTAAATAAGTTAACTGCAGATGTAATAATTTGTGATGAGATCATACTAGAGTAGTTTGGGTGCCTAGTCCAATATGACAGGTATTTATAATAAGAAAAAAAAATTGAACCCAGACATCTGTAGATGGAGGAGGATGTGAAGAGACAAGGAAGAAGATGGATATCAGTAGGCCCAGCAGATAGTCCTGACACTGAGCTTTCTTTTGCTACCCTCAAAAAGACCCAACCTTTTGACAACACCTTGATCTTGGACTTTGAGCCTCCAGAACTGTGAGATGATGTTTCTGTTGTTTAAGCAACTAGTCTGTCATACTTCTCTACAAAAATTCTAGCAATATAATGCATTGATCTTACCTGACTTTTGCTCTGTTTATACCAAATCTGAATACTCCTTCCGTCCTGAAATTCTTCTTTTGTGTGTCTTCCATAATCATTTTCTTTCCACTTTTCCACTGAAAAATGCTAAAACCCTAATGTTTATCAGAGAATAAAGCATGTTCATGGTAATAAAATATGAACCTCAAACTTTATTTCATCATTATATGTCCCCTGAGTTATAAATTAATGTAGATAAGTGCCTAGTAGGTATGTAACAGTTCCACAGGCACTTACCATCTCAAGCTAAACTAATTCTTTCTTGGATCTCTGCTGCATCAATTGTACCATCTACACAATACCTTTTTTACACTGATCCCCCTTTTTCTATTGCTTACACATCACCAAGTTCTTTCTTCTGTCTCTATGCATCACTGCTCTCAATGCAGTATGAAAAAAGACACTGTCATCATCACCTGAATATCTACTACACCTTCACAACTGGGCTATCTGTAATCAGATAAAAATCCTTCTAATTTGTCCTCACTGCACCCAGGGTAATCTTTTAAAATAATAATACTTTGGCTGGGCATGGTGGCTCATACCTGTAATCTCAGCACTTTGGGAAGCTGAGGTCAGGGATTTGAGACAAGCCTGGCCAACATGGTAAATTCCAACACAAAAATTAGCTGGGCATGGTGGCAGGTGCCTGTAATCCCAGCTACTAGGGAGGTGGAGGCAGGAGAATCGCTTGAACCCAGGAGGTGGAGGTTGCAGTGAACCAAGATTGAGCCACTGCACTCCAGCCTGGGCAACAGAGCAAGACTCTCTCAAAAATAAATAAATAAATAATAAGTAATAGAAATAAATAAATAAAATCATAACATTTTAAGTCTTTGAAGAAAACTCATGTTTGTTGTTCAGAATATTTAAAATCTTTTATAGTGAAGTGATTTTAAATTTAAAGGGTTTTGCAAATAAATTATAAAATTTCCCATGTACTGTCTTCCCCAAGATTTTAACATTTGTGCCTGATTTACTTTATCGTTCTCTTTCTCTTTCCCCCTCCATATTATGTGTTATGAAAACTTTTAGAATAGAGTGCATGCATCATGCATCATTACCCCTCAGGCTTCACTGTGTATTTTCGGTGAATAATGATATTTTCTTTTATAACAGTATAATTTTAAAATTCAGGAAATGTTTATTTGATTCCATGATAGTATATAAACATTGAGAGTTATATTTTAAATGTGTCACTTGCTTTATCATAATAATATTGTTCTTTAAAGTAATTGTTTATCTCAGCACCCATTCTGGACCGGGATCCTTCACTATATTTAGTCATCATTCTCTTCAGTTTTTTTTTTTCTTTAATCTGAAAAGTGTTCTTAGCCTTTCTTTGTCTTTCATACCTGTGACATTTTTGAAAAATGCAAACTTTATTGTTCCTAATTTTGGATTTTGTAATGTTTTCTCATGATTAAGTTGTTAAAATTTTGGGCTGCAATATTTTTAAGTGATAATTTTTTTTTTTATTTTTTTTTTTAGTGTAACACCTTCAGAGGCACAAGATCCCATCAGCCTCACTTGTCATTTTAATTTGGACCATGTAGTTAAGCTATTGTCCAGTTAGTCTACTCCTTAGTTAGTAACTTTTTAGTTCATTTTCAGTTACTAAATTTATTAAGTTTAGAGGAGATATTTGAGACAACATTAATATTGTGTTACTCATGATACTTTGACTATTTGAAACAAAAATTCATCCATTATTCTTAAGTGAATGATAATTCACTGTATATTCTATTGCTTTATCATCAGGTTCCTGCATCTTAAATGGTAAACAAGACTGAGTGATTTAGCTCTTCTTTACTTCTGCGACTTATTCCCTTGCCATTTATTTGCCTGTGTGTATACCCTTAAGTATTTTGAAGACACAGTATTCTTTTTGCTACTGTGAGCTATTCATTATTTTTGCTTATACATATGTTTCTGGGTTTGTATGTGAAATATATTCTACCACAGTTGATGTTCCTTCATTCTAATACAGTTTCATCGAAAGCTATAAAGAGCATTTATAAGATTCAAAATGCTTCTTCTCAGCTCATGTAAAGTTGTTCACTATACTAATTGGAGTAAAATGCATCAATTAAGTAATATCACTATCATATTTATTCAAGAGTTATATTTATTTGAGTGATTTATAAATATCACTATCATATTTATCTGTATTCTGGATTAAATAACAAAATCTTGGTGGAATAGACTCCACTTTCTATTGAACAGCCTTTCACATATTGAATTTCCTTCTGCAATGTCTGGTGTGTGTTCGGGAATGCACACTTATTTTAATAATCTAGTGTTAAAATATAATTAAAGCAATAAATATGCAGGAACAAAATAAAATAATATACCACCAGGCTAATAAAAATAAACCATTAGATGACTTGCTATATTATCTGGGCCACCACGTTACACCATTAACCAAGATAATGGAGAGTAGACTGCCAACTTGCACTTCGCAATATTCAGTATTACCCGTTTTCTTTTTCTCCTCAATATAGGTGGCTGTAATGTATTTTGGGCTTCAGTTGATCTATAGTTTAGTTAAAATTTTAATCTTTTATAAAGATCAGAGAAGCATTTTTAAATGAAGCAGTATTATTTTAATATATAAGTAAATAATATGTAAAGAAAATAAGGTGTTTGTTTACTTAGTTGAATTTCTGATTTTGATTACACAGAAGAAGGAAAACAAATCTGGGTGTAAAAGATTGGTTCCTATTTTCTCTGATGAAACATTGTACACAAAAATCAGGACAGGCTAGCTTAGTGCTTCTATTTCTTATCAGATGTTCAGATAGTTTGAGGTGCTGAGGGCACATAGAGAAAAAAACCAGCATAGAGTTTGAAAAGCAATTTGAACTTGTTCTGAAACTACAACTTACGGTCTGAAGTGTTTTCGTTGATAACCATTATATATTCTGTCTAGCTTATATCTTTCACTGTCAATATTGCTGAAAGTTTTGAAGTTTTGAGATAAGACATTCCCTATCAGGTTCACTTTCTTCGTATTTAACAAATAACATTTTACATTCAGTATTTCTTCAGAATTTGCTACTCAAATGAGGTATCTCCTACTTAAGGGATACATATAGATGAGAAAATAGTTGTTTTCTTCTTTTTGAAAAAGCTAAAATTTAAATGCACATTTCAATGCTGCACTGGAATGTCACTAAATAGTCTCACTTTGAAAATTAGAAGAACTGGATATGAGGTGATTTTATTCTAATAGGTTTACAAAATAAAAAAACTACAGCAACAAAAGAATGTAAGTATTTATATCTTGAACCAATGATTTACTCAATCCATTTAACAAGTTTGCCACATGTGGAGAATACTGGAGAATTCTGAAAATTATTTTCTAAAATGTTTTGCAGTTAAAGTTTTGAAATACCTACATAATTTTAATGTTACCAAGTGAGAAAGCATTCCCAGTACTCATTTAAAGATTTCTACTGTGGAAATATAGAAATAAGTATATTAACTAATGTAATTTATTAATGATTTTTTCCTCTCTTTCATTTTTGCTCTCTCTGCTAGTAATGGTGTGTGTGTGTGTGTGTGTGTGTGTGTATGTGTGTGTGTGTGTGTGTGTGTGTGTGTGTGTGTGTATGCATATGTATATGTTTGTGGAAATACAGGAGTAGGTATTTATTTTTACTTTTTTTAAAACCATGTTTAGAACCTGGCCTATAGGTCCAAACTCTGGTAGGCAATTCTGTAGAAAAAAAAACACTAGTGATAAAGGATGAAAACTCTCAGGAAATCTCATTAGCTGCTGTTTCTTCTACTTTAAAAGGCCAGGAATGTGATCATTCAGGTATTAATCCCAGTGCCCAACAGTACAAAAAGCCCATGACATTAGTTTACTTATGTAAAAACCTTCACATGTACCCTGAAATCTAAAATAAAAGTATAAAAATTAAAAGGCCAGGAGACAGCAGGTACTGGAGAGGCTGTGGAGAAATAGGAACACTTTTACACTGTTGGTGGGAGTGTAAATTAATTCAATCATGGTGGAAGACAGTGTGGTGATTCCTCAAGGATCTAGAACTAGAAATCCCATTTGACCCAGCAATCCCATTATTGGATATATGCCCAAAGAATTATACATTATTCTGTTACAAAGACACATGCACGCCTATGTTTATTGGGGCACTGTTTACAATAGCAAAGACTTAGACCAATCCAAATGCCCATCAGTTATAGACTGGATAAAGAAAATGTGGCACATATACACCACAGAATACTATGCAGTCAGTTCATGTCCTTTGCACAGACATTGATAAAGCTGGAAACTATCATTCTCAGCAAACTGACACAAGGACAGAAAACCAAACACTGCCTGTTCTCTCTCATAAGTGGGTGTTGAACAGTGAGAACACAGGGACACAGGGAGGGGAATTTCACATAGCAGGGCCTGTCACGGGGTGGGGCTCTACGGGTGGGATAGCAGCAGGTGGGGGGATTGGGGAGGGCTAACATTAGGAGAAATACCTAATGTAGATGTCGGGGGATGGATGCAGCAAACCACCATGGCACGCGTATAGCTATGTAACAAACCTGCATGATCAACACATGCACCCCAGGACTTAAAGTATGAGGAAAAAAATGAAAAGGCCAGGAATTACAGAAATCTATTGCAAACTACCTTCCAGCAAACAACCACCAGTCTATGGGAGTCTCCCCAGAAGGGAACACAACTTCAGGCCAGAACAAGTAACTTCTGCTCTGGAATGAGTGATCACTCTGTTTTCTGTTGCTGTTAATGGCCACATGGACAACACAGGCCTTCTTGTTCCTATTGGTATGGATTACTGGGACTCTGTTTATGCCTTCACTTTAAGATTTTAGGATTGTATTGTCAAAGTGAAATTTATATCACACTGCCCGATTTTCCTATGTCTTGGTTTCTCTTCCAATATTCCCCAGGCTGTTGGCCAGGAGGATTCCTAAACTGCATTGTTTTGGTTTTTGGTTCACAATGTTTACTTCATCTTCTCTTCCTTGTTTATTGTCAACTGTAATTAGCCCCTCAGGTTTGTCTGACAACTGACATCTGAGTACTATCTCTTCTGTTTTGATACAACTGACATCTGACTACCATGTCTTCTGATAAAATATCATTCTCTGATATTTTATTTGTATGTTAATTAATAATTCCTATTTTCCTATCAAATCTTATGCTAACAGAGCTCCAATATAAAGAGGCTGGCCTGCTTCAAGTAGTTGTAATCAATCTGAGGACTTACAATACAGTAAGATAAATACATAGAAAATATTGTCATAAAACTCCAAATAAGCTCAACAATTACAATATGCAAAATTTATTTCATATTTATTTAAATTTCTAGTGAATAAGCACAGTCCCTACAAGAAACTGTAAACGTTCACAATGACAATTGTGAGACCACATTGCTTTATTTCACCCACATGACATCATTTGAGTTTATTGTTGTTTACTTTTGCAAAGAAGCATCAACTTGACAGTATTCGATCTCCAAAATGACTGAAAAGCACATTTTCACATTTATGTAAGCCTAGATTATTTTAATTTTGTAATTTACTCAAGTAACAGGAATGCATTTTGTTGAAAACCATTCAAGCATGTACCCAAAAGTATTCTGAATTAAAACAGACGTCATTCAAAGCTAACAACCATAAATAATTTGCTGTTTTATTTATTTTTCTACATAATTTTATAATATTTATACTCACAGTAGGTTTGGTTTTTATGTTTTCTTTTAAATTACATTTAATTTACTGTATAATGATTTGTTTTGCCAAGTGACAATGTTTGGGGAAATTTCTTTTCTATTAATTTGTCTATACATACAAGCATGTCTTTACATTAATGTATTAATTCCAATTTTTAATGATTGTCCTATAGTGATCACCTGTATTAGGTAATTGTTCTGACTTTTCAGTATTTGAAACAGCTGTGATTGACATAGTGTATATGTGTGAAAGTATATACTTTCAGGTTGTAGTCATTTTTTTTTTTTTTTTTTTTGTTTTTTGTTTTGTTTTGTTTTTTTTTTTTTTGAGACGCAGTTTCGCTCTTTTTACCCAGGCTGGAGTGCAATGGCACGATCTCGGCCCACCGCAACCTCCGCCTCCTGGGTTCAGGCAATTCTCCTGCCTCAGTCTCCCGAGTAGCTGGGATTACAGGCACACACCACCATGCCCAGCTAATTTTTTGTATTTTTAGCAGAGACGAGGTTTCACCATGTTGACCAGGATGGCCTCCATCTCTTGACCTCATGATCCAGCCGCCTCGGCCTCCCAAAGTGCTGGGATTACAGGCTTGAGCCACCGCGCCCGGCCTGTAGTCATTTTTTCTATTCTTATAACTGGAAATGGCATACAATGTCTTTTTAAAATTTTGTTAAAGGCAAATTTTATTTTGTCTTTTTAAAATTCTTATTTGATTCTATTTATGATTTTTCAGTTTTCCCAAAAGACTGTGTCTTTCTTATAAATTATTTGTTACAATTTTTTTCACATCTAGGTATAAATTGTTTTTCTTCTGTCATGCAATTTTTTTTAGTGTAACTTGAGTTTTTTAATGTCATTCTACAAAGGACTAGGTTTGAATATTAGCAAAATTGAACTTTATAACATAATTCATTTGGATATTTTACTTTAAAAAATTCCAATAATATAGTCTGTGGAGGATATATTTAAAACGTTAAACTGGGAAATATACTGTTCATGTAGCTTCTGGCGTGTTTCCTGTTTTCTCGTACAAACTTTGCTTGAATGGTGACTAGATTGTGTCTTGCTTATCCTTGGTGCAGTTCTGCCCCTGTGTAAGAATATGAGGATTACCAGAATACTTGAGTCGTCATGTGGAGAAACACTTTCCATAGAGAGCTGTCTGACTAACAGAAGATCAGGCACCTGCCTAGGGGTTAACTCAGTATCTCACCAGGCTGAAATCAATGTGTCAGTAAGATCCGTGATCTCGTCTGAGTCTCTCTGTCCTCTTTCAAGATAAATCATTTTTCAGCAGCAGTCACTTAAGTATAGAACTGAAGTACTCAGCTGCTAGAGGCCATCCCCGGTTTCTTCCCACATGGCCTTCCCTAAAATGCAACAAAAGAGAATATGCTTCTTTCATGATCTGTACCTTCCCCTTTCTTTTCACTGGGTTTGGCTCACCCCAAATAATCATTCATTTTTTTATTGAATTATAAGTTCTGGGTTACATGTGCAGATCTTGTAGGATTGTTATGTAGATGCACACATGCCATGATGATTTGCTGTCTCCATCATCCCATCATCCACATCAGGCATTTCTCTCAGTGTTATCCCTCCCCGACATCCCCACCCCCTGCTCCCCTCTGTGTGTGATGTTTCCCTACCTGTGTCCATGCATTCTCATTGTTCAATACCCACCTATGAGTGAGAACATGTGATGCTTGGTTGTCCTTGTGTCAGCTTGCTGAGAGTGATGGTTTCCCGTTTCATCCATGTCCCTACAAAGGACAGGAACTCATCATTTTTTATGGCTGCATAGTATTCCATAGTGTATATGTGCCACATTTTCTTTGTCCAGTCTATCATTGATTGGCATTTGGGTTGGTTTGAGATCTTTGCTATTGTAAACAGTGCCACAATGAACATACATGTGCATGTGCCTTTATAATAAAATGATTCAAAATCCTTTGGGCATATACCCAATAATGGGATTGCTGAGTAAAATGGTATTTCTATTTCTAGATCCTAGAGAAATCGCCACCTTGTCTTCCACAATGGTTGAACAAATTTACACTCCCAGTGTAAAATTATTCCTATTTCTCCACATCCTCTCCAGCGTCTATTGTCTACAGATGTTTTAATGATCGCCATTCTTACTGGCATGATTTGATATATCAATGTGGTTTTGATTTGCATGTCTCTAAGGACCAGTGATGATAAGAATTTTTTGAGGGCCGGGCGCGGTGGCTCACGCCTGTAATCCCAGCACTTTGGGAGGCCAAGGTGGGTGGATCATGAGGTCAACAGATCGAGACCATGCTGGTCGAAATGGTGAAACCCTGTCTCTACTAGAGATACAAAAAATTAGCTGGACATGGTGGCATGTGCCTGTAATCCCAGCTACTCGGGAGGCTGAGGCAGGAGAATTGCCTGAACCCAGGAGGCGGAGGTTGCGGTGAGCCGAGATAGTGCCATTGCACTCCAGCCTGGGTAACAAGAGCGAAACTCCATCTCAGAAAAAAAAAAAAAAATTTGATATGTTTGTTGGCCACATAAATGTCTTCATTTAAAAAGTATCTGTTCATATCCTTCACCCACTTTTGGATGTTTTTTTTTTTTTCTTATAAATCTGCTTTAGCTCTTTGTAGATTCTGCATATTAGCCCTTTATTATACAGGTAGACTGCAAAATTTTTTCCCATTCTGTTGGTTGCTGGTTTACTCTAATGATTATTTACTTTGCTTTGCAGAAACTCTTAAGTTTAATTAGATCCCATTGATCTATTTTGGCTTTTGTTGCCATTACTTTTGGTGTTTTGGTCATGAAGTCCCTGCCTATGTCTATGTCCTGAATGGTATTGCTCACATTTTCTTCTAGGGTTTTTATGGTGTTAGGTCTTATGTTTAAATATTTAATCCCTCTGGAGTTAATTTTAGTGTAAGATGTAAGGAAGGAGTCCAGTTTCAGCTTTCTGCACATGGCTAGCCAGTTTTCCCAACATCATTTATTAGACAGGGAATCCTTTCCCCATTGCTTTTGTCAGGTTTGTCAAAAATCAGTTGGTTGTATATGTGTGGCATTGCTTCCAAGACCTCTGTTGTCTTCCATTGGTCTATATCTCTGTTTAGGTACCAGTGCCATGCTGTTTTGATTACTGCAGCCTTGTGGTATAGTTTGAAGTCAGGTAGCTTGATGCCTCCAGCTTTGTTCTTTTTGCTTAGAATTCTCTTGGCTATGTGGGCTCTCTTTTGGTTTCATAAGAAGTTTAAATTTTTTTTTTTTTTTTTTTTTTTTTCCATTACTGTGAAGGTCAACGGTAGCTTGATGGAGATAGCGTTGAATCTATAGATTACTTTGGGCAGTATGGCCATTTTCAAGATATTGATTCTTCCTAACCATGAGAGTGGAATATTTTTCCATCTCTTTGTGTCCTCTCTTATTTCCTTCAGCAGTGGTTTGTAGTTCTCCTTGAAGAAGTCCTTTACACCCTTTGTTAGTTTTATTCCTAGGTATTTTATTCTCTTGGTAGCAATTGTGAATGGGAGTTTGCTCATGATTTGGCTCTCTGTCTGTTATTGATGTATAGGAATGCTTGCAATTTCTGCACATTGATTTTGTATCCTGAGATTTTGCTGAAGTTGCTTATCAGGTTAAGGATATTTAGGGCTGAGATTATTTTGATAAAACCCAAAAACCAACTGTTTGAGAATGCAATTAGATTTGAAAATTTCTTTAATTTTCTCATGTAATGCAGCCATATTACATGATATTCAAGGGTAGAACACTGCACAGGGGCTTAGAGCATGGAGTGCGATGTCGAGGTAATTTTTGGAATTCTGCCCACCTCAGTCTGGAACATTATTACATAGAGCTTTAAAATCAACTTTCTAGCTCATATCTTCAAAAAATTTGAAATTTTTTTGGAGTTTTGTTGTTGTAGAAAATGTATCTTTTGAATTATGTTATCAGTAATTGATTTATTTTGTTTATCCTATGCACTCTTTAATAAATTTTAACACCCTTTAACCATATTGTTTTATAATTCTAATGTATTGTTATATTTGTAACTAATTTATTTAGTCATTTAATGTGTATTTATGTGACTTATTCCTGCTTGTTTTTTTTTTTTGTTGTTTGTTTGTTTGTTTGTATATTTGCCTTGGACTATCCTTAAATATCTAGAACATAACAGCAATCCATTGCCTCAACTGCCTACCAACCGCTTTGTGTGATGGATGTGCTAGAGCTGTGGTGGATAACCCTGCTGTTGTGTTCCCTTTACAATGAAACCTTTTCATGCAGCTGAGGAAAACTTCAACATGCCTGTATCCTTTTAGAAGCTCCAACTATGCAGATATAGTTCAACCTTTAACCAGGAACTCTCATATATTCTGCTAGAGGGTCTGGAATCTCCCCCTATCACCTCGTGCAGCTCCCTCTTTTTGTAACACATGTTCTGCCCTGAAAATTCCATCAGCTGCAGCAACCTCCTAAACTCAGCAAAGTGGTGGTCCACTTGGGATTTATCTCTCTGCTTTCAGCTCTAAAGGACCAACTAGGAGAATGCCATATCTATTGAGGAATAACCATGGGGTCCATGTGAAGTAATTACCTTTGCCAAAGAATACAATCTAGTGAAACTCTTTCAATCTCTAAAAATGATTTCCTCATATGTTTTAATAATTAACATTTTTATAGTAACCAATCCAGTGCAAATGACTTTCTGTTTGCTGCAAGTGGAATTCTTCATTGTAATTTCATACTCAGAAAAAGTAACTTATTTTAAGAAAAATAAGTGATAAATTGTCTGAAGTTATATGATTTAATATCACAATTAAAATATTCAATAGCCCTGAAGATTCCTGAATCCTCGTTCAGAGACTGGGCAAATGAGTGATATCATAGAATCCCATAAGCAAGTGGACATGAATTAGAACAATTTCTAAAGAAGAACCTTGTGCTTCATCTAATGTGAAAATAATAAGCTGGTACTCTTGGGGTGAGTATCGAGTCATTGGGGTAAATTATGCTTTCTATAGATTTTGTAGTGCTGCATTAGCCACTAAGTAAGGATGAGGGACTATATGAACAACTAGTAGGCTTGTGTTTGGTGTAGGAATCTGGTCTAGAGATTTTGGAAATGATTCACACATGGACTCAGAAGCCAAACCATCTGTAAAGCAAAAGTGTGATTTGTGAAGCATTTTCTGTTATCCATAACCCAAGTGAACACTGGATCACACACAAAAATGTCTCTTCTCATGGCACTTAAATTATTTATATTCACAGACTTTTGATTTCATTTGTTTCATACCTTATTTCTTGCTTAATTTTTAAATAGTTCTTGCAGTTTTCTTACCAGCTGCTCTTTTCTTCTTTTCATTGGAAACTCGGCTGCAATGTTTTTGGTTTATATTCATCTAGGCTCCCACCACCACCTGGTATACCTTTCCAATGAGCTTCCTCATTCAATCTTTTCCAAGTGATATGATCTACTGGTCTTTTCTACTGATGAAAAACAGAATTTTAGAGTCAAATATTCAGAAGTCACTCCAACAGGTAACAGGAAACATTTTTTGCCACAATTTTTAGGGATATTATTTAGTTTCATCTATGCATCCATCTTGAGGTTGTGTTTTCTGTCTTAAAGGAATCATATTAAGTACTACTCATTTTACTTAATACTTGTTTTCTAGTTGTATTAGTCCATTTTCATACTGCTATGAAGAAATACCCAAAAGTGGGTGATTTATAAAGAAAAAGAGGTTTAAGGGACTCGCTCTTCCACATGGCTGAGAAGGCCTCAATATCATGGTGGAAGGTGAAAGAGGAGCAAAGGCACATCTTACATGACAGCAGCCAAGACTGTGTGTGCAGGGGAACTGCCCTTTATAAAGCCATCAGATTTCATGAGACTTATTCACTATAACAAGAAAAGCACAGGAAAAACTCACCCCCATTATTCAGTTACCTCCTACTGGGCCCTTCCCACAACACGTGGGGATTATGGGAACTACAGTTCAAGACGAGATGTACACAGCCAAGCCATACCACAAGTATATACGTTTTTGAAGATTTTAGCAAGAGAAAACTTTTCTTAGCAAAATTTATCATAAAGTCAAAATATGGGATAGAATGAAACATGTCCAGCGGAACCAGGGCCAGAGTGCTCAGAAGCTCTAGATTCCTGATCCCACTAATTTCCTTTTCTTGTGGTCTCAGAGAAGTTTGAAAACAACCAGTAGAATGGATAAGATACTGGTCCAAATATAGAAAGTAGGCACTTTAGTTCTGAGACAAATCCCCTCAACTCTAGGGCCATTGTTGGCATGGCTGATCTTTGTGGCATTGATCTTTCTCATTTGTCAATAAATGGATAAGAATAAAAAGACGTAAATGACTTCTAAGTTCTTGTCAAGCTATGATATTGTATCAGGGATGATCTATGAGTAATTATTTACAAAAATGGCAAAATTTAGAACTTTGGATATTAATGAATTTTTGTAATCTGAAATGAGAGGAAATATAGCCATAAGTCATTTTCAAGACACTTTTGCAGCCATAAGTAAGACCATTCCCTTGGCATTGCAGAACAGTTTAAAACTCCAGCTAGAGCCTGATAACATTCTGTAATCATAAAAATGAATGATGACAGTGATAAAGATGAATGGCCAATGGCTATAATATATAATAATTGAAATATTTTCTGCCAAAATTTCCAGTGTGAATTCACAATGGCCTATTACAGGAAGAACATTTTAATCTTACTATAATCTAGAACATTACATCCATTTTAAGCTCTGGGTTTTCTCTTTGATTCTAGGCTCATTATGCAGAATAAAAATGATCTGTAAAGAACCTGAACTTTACAACACTATTGCTATTAATGTAGCATCACTTTTTAAGTGTCTATGGATATACATTTTTTTTTTAAATGAGGAGAAAAATAACTAGATTTTAATAATTTTTTTTTTGAATAAAACTATTCCTAAATAGCCTCCTAGAGAGCTGGAGATGGCTTTATTCTTCATTTCAGTTTTGCAAACTTGAAGATCCCTAAATATTTCAGTCTACTTATATGTTTATCATTTATCTATCTACATCAATTTATTTTTCTATCTATATTCATCATCTGTCTATCCTTCGGTATATCTAACCATCTGTGGACGTACAAACCAGGGAGAGCTATTATATAATTATTCAGTCTTATCAGCATAATGATAATAGTTTATTTAATTAGTTAACCAAACTCTAAGTGAATGAAATACACAGCAGTAAGTTTTAAGAGGAACAGGAGACATTGTTATGAAAGTGGCCGTTGGTTAGAATGGTTTTCACTAAGATAAGGAAACATAGGTCCAAAGTAATTGTGAATTCTATGTCTCTGCCCAGGTAGATGGTGATGCGGGTTTAGCGGTGCCTCAAAAAAACTTTACCTCATCTAACATGTCCCAAGACTACTCAACTTGGTATTTTTTTTTTTTATAATTTACTTTCAAATGGACAAAAAAATGTGTAAACGTTAATTTTTTTTTTTTTTTTTTTTTTTCCTCCAGGCTGGAGTGCAATGGCGTGATCTCGGCTCACCGCAACCTCTGCTTCCTGAATTCAAACAATTCTCTTGCCTCAGCCTCCCGAGTAGCTGGGACTACAGGCACGTGCCACCACGCCCAGCTAATTTTTTTTTTTTTTCTGTATTTTTAGTAGAGACAGGGTTTCACCATGTTGACCAGGATGGTCTCGATCTCTCGACCTCGTAATCCACCCGCTTCAGCCTCCCAAAGTGCTGGGATTACAGGCTTGAACCACCGCGCCCGGCCCAAAAAAATTTTTCATGTTTCTCTATAAACACTCATCCCATCTTTCTTCAATAATTCAAACATTCCACAAATATGTAGCTCGCAACATGTAAGCCACATACTATTTTAAGTGTTGCTGACATAGCAATGAATGAATCTCTATGCCCATGTGGAATTTATTTTCTGATGTGTTCTTAAGTGGTAGTATTTGACTGGCTGATGAATGAGACAATTCTCTTAGACACATGTACATTGTTCCGTGGCTGCTGAATGGGACAATTCTCTTAGATGCATGTACATTCCTTTTATTTTCTGTTTGCTCTTTTTACAGCTTTGATGGACTTAAGTTCTCTGTGCCACGTGAAACCTCTATTTTAAATTATATTTGTTTTTATTGCTTGAGACATCCAAACTACTTCCATATATATGGAAAATCCATCTGTAACATACTCAAGCTTGTAATTTTTCTTGCCCTGGAATTAATAGTCTGCTTTTCTAAGTTCAAGTTTTTGTTTTCTTTGGCTCCTTAGGACCCTTTCCCTTCTATGTTTGAGTGTGTAACAATATAATAGAACTGAGTTATACAATATTAAAACCGAGTATCTAACTTTTTCACGACCTATGACAAGAGGCTTATGATAAACATGAAGCTCTCCGGAATACTTTAAGTCACGTGACTTAATAACTCTGCAACAGCCTGAAATCTCCTTGCCACACTCCCCAAAACATTTTTGTAACAATTTTTGTGCTTAAACTGTAGTATAAAAGGGATTAAACCCACAGGTATCCTCCTTTAGCATGTTTCTATTTGTATCCCTGAGATACAGAGATGTGGAGATTCTACAGTATTAGAGTTATAAACCTGCTGCAGCTACAGGGTAAATAAATATCCTGGAGAGCAGAAATCTTTTGGCAGCAAAGGAATATCTGTTGGCCAGCACTGAACTTCGGAGTGTGTGGCTGCCTCCTGATTTCTTTCCTTATAGCCCATTTCCAGTTGCTGCATAATCATCAAGCACAATACAAGATCAAAACAAATACTTCCTTAGGTTGATATTTTTCCATTTTTACACCCAGCAGGTAAACAAACATTCGTCAATTTTCTCACAGTGGGCTCACTTCCAATTTCAAAGAACTGATTACAGAGATTTCTTTGAATCTACTAGAAAGGGAAGATGTAGGTGTGGGTTGCATAGTTGTTACAACTTTGCTGAAAATGCTCTGAGATTTCTCCTGCAAAGAAAACTGTACATGAACCCCTCTAGGTCATCCAGCCACTGGTGGTATGTACACACATAGCTGTTCTATAAAGCTCCAGCAGTGCCCTGGTCCCTGAGACTTGATCTTAGAAGTTAAATCAAAGCATTACCCATGTGTTCAGCTTGTTGTTCAAAGATTGTATTCATTCCTCTCAATATAACACTCCAATTTAAAATATAAGTTATAGAAATGAAGTTACTATTTGCAAATTTATATTCACAAGGTCTATGAGCAGGGGCAAGGTTTTACCCTTCTTTTTCATTTACATTACATATAACTGATTCTAATCAATAAAGTGTTCTACTTGTACTTACACAGGACTTTGAATATTCTTATTGCTGTATTCAGTATATGGATATTTTTAGTGATGTATGTGCTTTCCGTCCTAGATTGTAAGATTTTCAAAAGTAGAAAACATGTCTTGGACATCTTTTAAACTAAATATTAAGTTTGAAACTAAATATTTGAAACTAAAATATTAAGAATATGATAGCTTATAATGAGTGTTCAATAAATATTTCTTAGCATCTTTAATTGGGAATGGTTAGTAACCAGATACATTTCATGCATAGGATAATCTGTATACATTACTATTTACTTATGTGTATATGTGTTTCTAGTAATCATTGCATTTAACCATTACTTGCACTATTTTTCTTGCTAATATTGGCAAGTTTCAAAACAGTAATCAGAAATAATGCACTAGTTATATCAAACATTCTACATACTTAATAGGAATTGAGGCCGTGATTCACTCAGAGTATTTTCATTTTATGTCTAATATCTGTGGTTATAAGAGAAATAGTGTCAAGTGAAACTGAAAATAGGTGTGTTAATTTGTTTGTTCATATATCTATTCTCAGTTTCTGATATCTACTGTATGTTATTTTGAAATATACATTATTATTTTATATCTACTGAACAATAATGGGAAAGAGATAATTGGCTTTATAAAATTTTACAATTAACAGTTGAATATATTATCCTAAGATATCATAAATGAGTGTAAATTTTCTTTTATTACCTCATTTCTAAAATTAGAAATTACCATGATAGCTGAGGAAACAGTCTCTTATCTTTGTGTTTTCTTTTTATACTAAACTCTTTATGGTTTCATCCAGCCTTTGGAAAAATAACAGCACTACGTAAATAATATCCAAATCTAGGTTTGTAAGTGTCAACACATACCTTCACCAAAACTTTTAAAAATAACCACAGAGATTTCCAAGATAACTAAATGTATAATGACCATTCAACCCAGCAATCCCACTAATGACTATCTAACCAAAAGAAATCATTATATAAAAGAGACATCTGCACCCTATGTTATCTCAACACTATTCACAAAAGCAAAAACATGGAATCGACGGCTGACTGATTTATTCATCAATGGCTGACTGAATAAAGAAAATGTGGTAAATATACACCACAGAATATTACGCAGCCACAAAAAATTATATCCTTGGTAGCAACATGGATGGAGCAAGAGGCCATTATTCTGAGTGAAGTAATTCAAAAACAGAAAATCAAATACCACATGTTCTCACTTAATATGGGAGATCTAAACAATTGATACACAGGGACATAAAGATGGAAAAAATAAACCCTATGGACTCCAAAAGGCAAGAGACTATAAGAAGAAAATATAGGTTGAAAAAATTACCTGTTGGGAACCACATTCACTAACTTGGTGACAGGTATACTAGTAGTCTAAATGTTACCATTAAAAAATGCATCCATGTATCAAACCTGCACATGTAAACTCTAAATCTAAAAAATTTTTAAAAAAAGTAACTGCATATTTATTGTCACTAATTCAATATTTAATCAGCAGCTTAAACTTAAATTTTCCAAAATTACACTAGTACTCCTCTTCCTTCAAAACCTATCTCCTCTCACATCCTTTGCCACCTTATTGATGTAATCTTTATTCTGTATTGCTCAATATAACATATTATCATTTTTCTTGAATACTCTGTTTTCTCTTGCAGCATAAATTCAATCTAATGGTGAACTGAATCTGCTCTATTTTTCTCTATTTCTAAATAGTACTGACCTTTTTTTTTTCTTATCCATTTAGACATTTTTTTTACTTAAGGATTTAATAATTCATCAAAGTTACTAGTACTTCATCCTGAAATGCTCCATCACACATCTAAGAACAAGAGCATTCATCCTATATAACCATGAAATCAATATCTCATTCAAGCCAGGCACAGTGGCTCATGCCTGTAATCCCAGAACTTTGGAGGGCCAACGCAGGTGGATCACAAGGTCAAGAGACCGAGACCATTCTGGCCAACATTGTGAAACCCCATCTCTACTAAAATAAAAAAAGTAGCTGGGCATGGTGGCTCATGCCTGTAGGCCTAGCTACTCGGGAGGCTGAGGCAGGAGAATTACTTGAACCCAGGAGGCTGAGGTTGCAGTGAGCTGAAATCAGCCACTGCACTCCAGCCTAATGCCTGGCGACAGAACAAGACTCTGTCTCAAATAAATAAATAAATAAATAAATAACTAAATACATAAATAAATAAACAACCAAACAAATAAGTAAGTCAATAAATAAATAAAAACCTCATTCAGAAAATTGAATCTTAATACAATGGTGTTATGTAATATACAGTGCATATTTCGATTTTCCTAATTGTTCCAATCACATTCTTTGTTGCTTTTGGTTTGCTTTTAAATTCAGGATCCATTAAAAAAGAAAATAATTATACATTGCACCCAGTTGTTACATCTCATCTAATCATTACTCAGGCTTTATATCTTGGGGATAGAGCTATTCTTCCTATTATCTTTATTTGTGTCAAACATTGACCATTAATCATCCACTCCGGTGTTATCATCCAAGTTACATTCTCCATTATTTCTCATTTATTTCTGTGTTGGGTGCATGATTAAAGTTAATACTTCCACACATCACTTCCTACAGTATAATCTCAAAATAAGAGACAGAATATCTTATGAAGAGTGATGTTAATTACCTTATCAAAATTCTAGAACTATTCTACACTTCATGTAATATAAAATCAAAGTTCCTACAATTGTTCTCAACGTCTCATAAGGTCTACATATTTTTTTTCTCATGTATATATATTTTTACATAATATCAGGAACATATACATTTATAATAACATATAACAAATACATAACATATTATAATATTAATTTCTTATAATGTACAATATTATACATAAAATACAAATTTATTATATGAGAAATGTGTGCATATGCATTTATATACATGTATACATACTTATATCTGTATAGACCTTGTTGAACCTTGAGCAGTTGTAAGAAATTTAATTTTAAAATACATCTGGATTCAGAAAGATATCTATATGTATGCACAGAAACATATGTCCATAAATATGTACCTTTATGTACATATATATATGTATATATGTATACCATCAATGACTACTACTTCTTCAATTGTTCCCACCAACAACATTGTCCTTTTTGCTATTTCTTAAATACATCAGGCATATTTTGCAATTTTTCATCTTAAAGAATGTTTTCTTTCCATTTTCTCTTAGTATCCCCCCTCAGCGATTTTCCAAACATAAAGTGTAGTTTTGTCTGATTTTTTATTGCTCAATTAAAATAACTCATTTAAAAGTTCAGCACTGGTTGTCCTCTGTAGGGCATGACTGCTCATTAGAGATACTGTTACAGAACTGGAATTCTAAGAGAATAGTTATGATAAAATCCTGCAGTAATAGAGGCCACATGTTAATACTTAACCATGAAGAAAAAGGCAGACACATTAATGTAACGTGAGGCTACATATAGTTGAAAACAGTAGGGTATGTACCATCAACAGAATGGGGATGGTTATTACAACGTTATTCTGAGAGGCAACATAAAAGAGCAACCAAAAAGGGTATTGCTCAATTTATGTAAACAAAGGAAATCTAGAATGAAAGATTGAACATGAACCTAGGGAAGGCATTCTAATAAAATGTCACAGCCCCTTGTCCAGGTGCTGAGGTTTATGCTGTGTTCAGATTTGGAACTACATGACTGGATGAAGGCCAAGTCTTCTTAAAAAAGACCCGGCAACACAATGTCAAATGTATCTCCTTATGATTCTGCCAGTTTTTCTCCAAAGGATCCTAAGTCATTTAATCCATTTAAGAACACAAACTTTTCAGTGACTGTTAGAAATAGAGTATAAATAGTCACTGACACTGGGGAACCTGAGTGTTATCACAGCATCTGTTAGAGTTGGGACATGTGGGTGTCAAGTTCTAAATGAATCCCGTGATAATTGTCATGTGGAAGGGAAGTCCTGGGAAAGGCATGATTTCTTTAACTGATATGGAAGAAGGCAGGGAAGTGCTGGGTAGAGGAGGGCATGGTCTCTGGCTAGGACTCCACCCCCATGGACCTAGGTGAGGATAGGCATTTTTTGTTTTCCTGCCCAAATGTTGCATTTCCAAAAACCACCAGGCATCACGCTACCTGACTTCAAACTATACTACAAGGCTACAGTAATCAAAACATCGTGGTACTGGTATCAAAACAAAGATATAGACCAAAGAAACAGAACAGAGGCCTTGGAGGCAACACCACACATCTACAACCATCTGATTTTTGACAAACCTGATGAAAACAAGCAATGGAGAAAGGATCCCCTGTTTAATAAATGGTATTGATTGGGAAAACTGGCTAGCCATGTGCAGAAAGCAGAAACTGGACCCTTCCTGACACCTTACCATAAAATTAACTCCCGATGGATTAATGACTTAAACATAAGACCTAACACCATAAAAACCCTGGAAGAAAACCTAGGCAGACAGTTTTCAAAAGAAGACTTATTTTTTTTTTTCTGGGTTCAGCTGTGCTTGCTGTGAAACTCTCAATCCAGACAAAAGAAGACTTATATGAGGCCAAAAAAATATGTGAAAAAATGCTCATCATCACTGGTCATTAGGGAAATGCAAATCAAAACTACATTGAGATACCACCTCACTCCAGTTAGAATGGCGATCATTAAAAAATCTGGAGACAACAGATGCGGGAGAGGATGTGGAGAAATAGGTACAGTTTTATACTGCTGGTGGGAGTGTAAATTAGTGCAACCATTGTGGAAGACAGTGTGGTGATTCCTCAAGAACCTAGAAATAGAAACTCCATTTGACTCCGCAGTCCCATTACTGGGTATATACCCAAAGGATTATAAATCATTCTACTATAAAGACATATGCACATGTGTGTTCATAGTGTCACTCTTTACAGTAGCAAAGGCCTGAAACCAACCCAAATACCAATCAACAAATATTATAATATCTGGTAAAGTCAAATAGGGGTGCTTTTTTCTTTCTAAGGTAAAAACTGTAGCATACCATTTACATTGAATTTGTGTGTAGGTGTACTGAATAAGTGCCACTCGGCGTTACTATTTGTTATCATGCTAATGCTTAGTAACATAATTCTTTCATAAAAAGTTAAACTTTACATTAATATTTATATATTAATATGTTAATGTCTTTTTTTTTTTTTTGAGATGTAATGTCACTCTGTTGCCCAAGCTGGAGTGCAGTGGCACCATCTTGGCTCAGTGCATATTCTGCCTCCTGTGTTCCAGCAATTCTCCTTCCTCAGTCTCTTGAGTAGCTGAGAGTACAGGCACCCACCACCTTGTCCAACTAATTTTTATAATTTTAGTAGAGACAGGGTTTTGCCATACTGACAGATAGACACTCTTGGTCTAGAACTCCTGACCTCAGGAGATGCCCCCTCAGCTGCCAAAGTCCTGGAATTACAGCTGTGAAGCACACCCCCCAGTCTTACAGTCTTTTTCTCAACAAAGTCAAAATTTATTTTTGATGAAATATTTTAAAATATCTATTTTTCTTTATCTTTAGAATACTAGAGAGTTCAGATAATTACTTCTGTAAAATTCAGTTGAATATATTAATTTGACATAGAGTAAGCTATGTCTCAGCAATTGTTCAAGATCATCTCAATAGAACTCAGATTCCAGAGGAACCTAATGAGCCTAATACAGGAAAATAAATGCAGTGGACTTCAACATATTCAAAGCAAGATTTTTTTTTCAGCAGTGACAATTAGTTGTGATTCCTTAATATTACTAATCTGAAACTACATCTGTAATATGGAAAAAAGCAAATCAGTAATTATATTTTATTTTATTTTATTTATATTCTGTGCTTTTGAAAACCAGGATTCTTTATGTGGAAAAATGTGACAATAGACATATAATATGGTACAATTTCAGATGGAATATGAAAGATAAATGAGGCAATGTATGAAAATAAAAGATCCATGATATAATATTATAGATTCAACATGGAAGAATTAAGTCAAAAACATGTGTCTTGAATCTTTGAATTAGAAACAACAGTATGATTTATCCATATTCTGTCTTGTCTCATTTATCATCTCTCTACGAATCTACCTATCTATCAATAATCCCTTTATTCTGCCTTGTGTAGCAAATAGACCTAAATGAGCAAGTCTGGAGTGAACAAGCATCCTTAGCACCCAGACCACATTGTAATCAAGTGATACTATTGTGCACTTATGTAATGGATGCTTCCTGGAGAAATATTTGCTTTTACATATGGTCAGAAAATGAAAAACATTAGTTTTTTATTTGCATCTAAAAACAGCAAACAATAAGAAAACTACCAATGACAATGTAGTTTTGTGCCAATTGAATAGTAGACTTTCTAGACAAAAACAGACAATGTACACTTCAATAAGGGTAAGTATGATCATGGATTTAAATCCATGATTTAAATGTGTACATTTAAATCCATGATTTTAAGGTGATTAAAAAATAGTTGGTCTCCTTCTGAGGAAGTCAGAATAAACAATTTGTTTTAAAAATAGGAACAAAAATAAGGATTAATCATACATTAAACCTATTTCTCTACATGAATTTACCCCCTGGAAAACCAAACTGCTTCTTTACAAGATTATTTACCCTAAAAAATAAAAGCACATTATTTTAATTACTCTACAACCCAAATAAATATCTGGATCTGTCTGATCAGTATCAACAGCTGCTAATATTTCTTTTAAAAGAAAGCAACACACACACACACACACACACACACACACACACACGTGTCTCCTGGAGAAAGTAAATACCACCTGTAATCTTACTAACCTGAGACCAGCTGACAAATTAAAGGTTATATAGAGGGCAGAGGAACATGTCAAATTGTTCTATGAGTGAACAATCAGCAAATTCAAGACAGTGGGAGACTAGACAAATCAAACAGTCACTGTCCTCCCAGGGAGAAAGAAAGTGCAGAGATCTGTAGCTTGTAAGAGAGTTTAAAAATAGCTCAATTTTTTTTTAAAAAGAAAACTAAGCTCTAATGTTAAGAGACACACATTTGGACGAGAAAACCATGTGGAAACGAAGAAAGTGATTACGTTAATTTCGGAATAGCTGTTATTTCAGAGAGACTAAGGGGACAGACACCGGAATAGGCACATGAAGGCCGTCTGGGATGCTTGGCAGAGTAGAGTTTTCTATTTCTTCTCCTAAGTTATTATTACAAAGATATTTGTCTTATATTAAAAAAATGAAGCTATCAATTTTTGTATGGTTTTCTAAGAATAGATGAACTTATTTATCATTATAAAGGTTGATAATGTAATAGACATAGTCAACTAAATCCTAATGTGTATTTTGCTACATACTTTTCAGTAATTACAACACATGATTTTCCACAAGTCCCAAACATATTTAATAAGAAAAATGGATGCCGGGCGCGGTGGCTCAAGCCTGTAATCCCAGCACTTTGGGAGGCCGAGGCGGGTGGATCACGAGGTCATGAGATCGAGACCATTCTGGTCAAAATAGTGAAACCCCGTCTCTACTAAAGATACAAAAAAAAAATTAGC
>CAUYOR010071594.1:0-19100 GCA_963573925.1 Callimico goeldii | reverse complement strand
CCCTCCCCCTCCCTCTCCCTCTCCCTCTTCTTTCTTTCTTTCTTTCGACAGGGTCTCACTCCATTGCCCAGCCTGGAGTATGTGATGGCATGATCTTGGCTTACTTCAGCCTCACTCCTGGGCTCAGGTGATCCTCCCACCTTAACCTCCCAAGTAGTAGCTGCAACCACAGGCACTTGGTACATGCCTGGCTAATTTTTGTGTTTTTTTTGTAGGGATGTCATTTTGCCATATTTCCCAGGCTTGTCTTGACCACCTGGGCTCAAGCAGTTCACCCATCTTGGCTTCCCAAATTGCTGATTACCAGTGTGAGCCACTGCTCCTGGCCCATTATGTATATTCTGAATCACAAACACACACCCTTTTGGAGTCCCCACACATCTGTGTTCTCTGAGGCCCTCATTATCTTACTCGTCCACATTTTAGAGTGATGCCTTTTCCCAGAGTTCTGAAGTGGAGAAGCCTAGTTAAGGTCTGTTTTGGGGGTGTTCTATGCTGCCTGTACAGTGAGGAGTCGGGATGCTCCTAGGTAGAGCTGGGATATGACCTCTACTCTGACAAGAAGTAACTGAGTATTTTTTAATAAGTCCCTTCATTTCTCAGGACCTTGGTTTTTCTACTAGTAAAACAGATGAGATGATGATTTTTTTCTTGTCTATTTATGAAATGAGATGAAAATGCTTTTGTAGCCTCTAAAATGCACTGTGCACACCCAAAGGGGAATTCATAGTGTCTAGCAGTACTGCATTTCCCTAGCAACTAATCCAGAGAGACCTGCCCCTTTTGATTTCACATGTGCTGTTGCCCTTCCCTCAGACTCACCAGCTGTGCACCCAGAAAGGGCAAGAAGCTTTGTCTTCAGATACAGCTAACATTTCTTCTAATTCTGGATATTTTGGGGTCATAGACCCCTTAGTAAACCTTGGAACAATGACACACATTCTCTGAATTAAAAAAAAAAATCTTACAAAGCAGAATATTTCAGTCAATTTCAGGGGTTTTTGGAACCCCTGACATTGAGATCAGAACCATTTATTTATATAAACAGTATTGTTATGATACATACAATATATACTATGTTATATGTAGTATAATATATAATAATATATAATTGATTAAATAAACATATAAACAGTGCTTGGAAATGCTTTGAAATGTTTTACTGACAGGCATTGATTATTATTAGTTTGGAAGGCCAAGTACAGTGTGGCTCATGCCTGTAGTTCCAACACTTCAGGAGGCCAAGGCAGGCGAATCACTTGAGCCCAGGAATTCAAGACCAACCTGGGCAACATGGTAAAACCCCATCTCTACAAAAAAATTAGGTGGGCATGGTGGCATGCACCTTTGGTTTCAGCTACTCAGGAGGCTGAGGTGGGAGGATGGCCAGAAAAGGTCAAGTCTGCAGTGAGCTGTAATTGCGCTGCTGCACTCCATCCTGGGCAACAGAGTGAGACCCTGTCTCTCAAAATCAACCACAAAAAAATAGTGCAGAGCACTAGTTCAGAGGGTAGCTACTCAGGCTGAGTCCTGTCCTAGGCTACTACCTCATTAGCAGAACCAGAACCCAACAAGGTTTTATTATCTCTATTTTACATATAATTTATAAGCCAAAAAGTAAAGTTCAGAAGGACTTAAAGGTCACATCCAAGGCCATAATTCTAAATGCTAAACTAAATAACCTTTGTATCCTATTGCAGGTGCTTGATGAAAGTTTGTGAATTAGTAGTAAAATATGGGGTCCTGTTTGTAAATACCAATTTATTTAGAAGGTTTGGCTCCTTTGAGTCATATTGTGGAGACTGAAGTAGGGAAGGAATAGGTTTTGTCTTTGCTACCTATTTGAGGGGTCAGATATCAAAGCATTGCAGTTACCTACAGAGCCATCAGTAAATCAAAGTGTAATGTATATTTCTTCTGGCAGGTAGGAAGGCTGTATGGTGAAACCAGGAGAGAGAACATTTGTGCTTCTGCTGTAGGAGAGTGATGTTCAGATGCTGTTTAAATGCTGAGTAATAGCTCTGTAAAACTCTGTGGGTATCTTTTCTTGGGACTCTGTTATTTAATGGATTTGTCAGTGCTGCAGAAATGAGAATATGCTTGCTGAGTTTCCAGATAACACCCCAGAGGCTGGGGCTTGGCTAGGACTTTGAAAGAACAACTCCAAATTCAAAATGACTTTGAGAAATTATAGAAATGAATCATCCAAAGTGGCGGGGAGAAAAGCAGTTTTGAAAAATGTACACGGGGCTTTCTGCCTCCAAGGACTTTGTTTTTAATCTTAACAATAGACTCTTACAGTTAATGGTGGTAGGAAAATGTAAGGATACTGAGGCTCAGGGAAGTGAAATAACTTGCTCATAATCAGCAGCTGTTTCCAAATTAGTTAGTGTTATAGATAAGGAAATAAAGAGTTTAGACTCAAACTCCAGCCCTCATTCCCCAATAACATGGTGTCTGTAAAATTAAAACAAATTCTTTTCTGGGTCACAGGACAAGTGGCACTGAGTTTATGGATTGGTGTGGCAGAAAGGATCTTAGCCCCTGTCTGATGATGAACAAGAACAGAGGACTGTGCTTTTAAAACTTTAACCTATCACAGTGCTTTGGGGGCTGAGGCAGGAGAATTGGTTGAGGGCTGGATTTCGAGACTAGCTTGGACAGCATAGTGAGGCCCCATCTCTTAAAAACAAAAAAAGCCAAGCATGGTAGTTTATGCCCATAGTCCCAGCTACCAGGGAGAGGCTGAGGTAGGAATATCACTTGAACCCAGGAGATCAAGGCTATAGCAAGCTTTGACCATGCTGTTGCATTACAGCATGGGCAATAGAGCAAGACCCTGTCTCTTAAAACAAAATCTTAACCTACTTGACTCTAGATTGAAGGTGGTAAGTTCTGGAGCAACCAGAGATGCCATGTTAGTTTCTTTGTATCTCAGCCCACCTAAGCAAACACTGGCTTCCTTATTCTTGAGTACTTTATGGCGCCCATGTGGTATGCTGCTATCTTTTGCCTTGAATGTTCATACCACAAGTCTACTTGTTAAACAGCTATTCATTTTTCAAGTTTCTGCTCAATTATCTTCTCTTGTGAAACCTAACCCGCTCCATCCAAGTGTTGTCTGTGTGTTCTTTTTTTTTAATCAAATATTAAATAGCTGCCTTCTATAGGCCATCTTAAAATAAATAGCAGTATGTTTTCATACAGAAGAAAGAAAAAAAAGTTATAACTCCTAATGCCCTATAATTTCATTGCAGATGGATTAAGTATTTAAATATTGAAGTAAATGAAACTTTAGAAAGTTTAGTAACATAGTTTAAATAACTAACTCTTTCCTGTGCTATATAAACAAATACATTGCTTTTGATTAAAGATTAAATATTTTAAAAAATACTGAACACTAGAAGGCTTAGGAACATAAGCAAGGCAGGAAGCCCCAAAAATTCATTTGCATACAGATTGATCTATAATGACTACATGAAAATTTTTAATTTCTCTATGGCAAAGGACACCATTAACAAGTTACAAGACAAATCAAAGAAATATTTGCAACTTACGAAGTTTCTATCCTTTATGCAAGACATTCTTACAAACTGGTAGGAAAAAGACTAGCATTGGAAAACTAGGCTAAATATGTAAACAGACAGAAAAGGAAATGTTAATGGACAATATAATACAAAAAGATAGATATACTATAGTCAGTTTTTTTATATACATGTGGCTAGAACTAAAAGGAACAGTAACATCTGTGTGCTTATATGGTTGAGCACCTTGTGTATGTGCATTGCTGTTGGGAATGTGAATTGCTTTAACCAACTTCTCTGGAAAAAATGTGGCAATATTAATTAAAATTTAAATTGTACACCCTATTCCCTAGCAGTTCTGCTTTTGTGAATATATTTTTCCAGAGGTAAACTAACGGCATGTAAGAGCTTATGTATAAGAGTATTTATTGCAGCATTGTGTTTTGGTGACAAAAGCTACAGAAAACCTAGTATCCTTTCAGCAGGGGGATTTATTATGGAACATAATCACAGTTAAAATAATTAAATTTACTTATATTAAATGTCATGATTTTTATTCCATAGGAAAAAAGCAAGCCATAGTGGTCATATGTAATATCCCATTTGTTTTTTTTTTTAAAGGGAGAAAGGGGTGGAAACACCTGTGTGTGTGTGTGTGTGTGTGTGTGTGTGTGTGTGTGTGTGATATTTTTAATCTTAAGATTTCACTGAGATACACTCCAGATTATTAACTTTGCATATTTTAAGGAGGTGGGATTAGAAAGGGGGAAAGGAAATTGTAATTTTATCTTTTTATATCTCTGTAATAGTATATGAGTTATTTACATAATTTTAAAAACAATTAAATATTTTATAACTGTTATTAGTGCTACAAAGTATGTATGGGATAATATAAAATAATTTGTCACTTCCCATTTTATGGCAGCACTATGATTTATGACACATTATATGACTTAGTTATTACATTATAGTTCACTGTAGTTTATGTGACTGGCACATGGCTGCTGCTATGTATTTTTTGAAGGAAGGAAAAAGGCTTTTTCTAGGAGAATCCACTACGTGCAGTGTCCATTTTACTGAAAACTCACTATTGCCAGGCCCAGCACTGAGAACTGGGCATATAACAACGTATATTAAGCTGAGACCCCCCAGCTTGGCAAGAGGATAAGAAAAGAGAGACTAACAGGATGCTTGGTAGGTTACACTTATATCTGACCTTGAAAGAGTCAGGATGAGTGCTGAAATTGTGATGGAAGTTACAAACAGGAGAACTTTGGATAGGTTTTGTGACTGGAGTATAATAAAGCATGTATCCCAGCTATCCACTGGAAGATTTTTCTTAGTTCATGAAGATAAGATGATAAACACATGTTGCTCTGGACTCTTTACACAGAAGGAGAACTTGCATAAAGACCTTGGAAGAGAGGCTAGGCTCCCAGGAAAGAAAGTATGGGAAATTAAGGAAGGAGATTCTGGAGTGTGGGATGGTACTTAGCATTTTACAAACACCCAGTATATACCAGATACTAGATGAGGCACTTCATAGGCTTTTCTTGTCTGTTTCCCTTAATAACCCCATCAAGTAGGTATTATTACAGCTAAGAAGGCAAAATCTGAGATGATATATAAATTGCCCTAGATCCACAATTTATCAACAGAAAACCTGGAATTTGATCCAATCATCTTATATATCCTGGAATCCTCCAAAAAATACCATGTTTAAATTTATATTTGATGTCCATTAGCATCAGGACTTCAGCCCTGAATTTCAGGGTGAATGAAATTAATGGAAATAAAGGTATTTTTAGAGGCATGCCATGTACCTTATTGGCATTGTCCCATTTCACGTATGAAGTTGAGGCCCAGAAAAGTTAAGTGCCATTTCCAAGGTTATATATGGTCAGTTAGAACCAGATTAGGGATTCAGACCCAAATCTCTGTGTCACTTAGGCCTATGTTCTGTGTGATGTTCACCAAATGATGTCTAGGTTGTGCTTGGTTGTGGTTTGGAATGCTCTTTAGGATGGATTTATTTTTCGTGTTCTCAAGGCCTTATACCCATTAAGTAGAAATAATCCTTTGTGATTTTATAATTTTTTTGTGTTTTTCCAAAAGAGCTCTTATATTAGTTATGACACCTTTACCTCTCAGCAGAGCAGATGTTATTAGACCTATTTTGTATGTGAAGAAATTAGGGCCCCTAGGAGCTTCAGTCTCCAGACATAGTAGAGGCTGGAGCTAAGACCCGGATTTTCGGGTCACTCAATCACTTGGCATCTGGCTCAAGTTAAAAGACTTCTGGAAGCTCCAGCACTTAACCGAAATACACTAGTTAAGAGCACAGGCTCTGGGGTCAGTGCCTGTCACTACTGCTTCTTAGCTGTATCACATTGGGCAACTTGCCTAACTTCTCTAAAGCAGTTTCTACATTGTGAATATTGAACAAGTTAACGCAGGAAAAATACTTAGCACAGTTCTTGGAACATTAATCAAAAATTGTAATTGCAAATAATTATCATTATTATTACTTTGTTAATATTATTACGGGATAGAAAGTCTTACTCACCTTTTTGTTCCTGGTATTTGTCATCAAGCCTTTCGCATACTAGATTCTGAATAGATACTGTGGCGCACAATATTCTAGTATCCGTGATAGTCTTTCCTGAGTGTGTCAGTGGAGAACGATGGGGTTTGGAATCAAAGGAAGCTGGGATCTAATCCTTTCTTCACCACCAAGTTTCACTTTTCTAATCTATAAAGCAACTGCCTTGAGGGAGTATCACAGGAGTTTCAGGATATTCACTGTGATGAATCCCTCTACATAGTCAGTGCTTACTAAATAGCAGCCATAATTAGAGTCACTGAGAATCAAAGGTTAGATTGGCAGGCAGTCTGGTCCAGAGGTTTTATGAAAATTGCTCTATTTGGTAAGGTATAACACAGGATATCAGAAAAACCCCTCAGGGAGAGACCTATTTAATAATTGCTATGGTTCCGAAAGTTTTGAGGAAGGCCTCATTGGATGAATATACGAAGTATGTTTAAAGAATATTGAATTTTAATGCATTCCTAAGGTATTTGTTAATGCCAGCCCTTAAGGATATCAACTCTTCAGTATTGTCTGAAGCCTCTGCCTTCTGTCCATGGGGTAAAAGGCTGGCTCCAGTGCAGTGGCCAAGGTTGATAGTTGGTATAGTTGTCATCGTTGTGTCATTGCCATTATAAATATTTATTGAGCTCATTGTGTACCAGGCATTTGGCATGCAATAGCTTACTTAAATTTAATAACATCTGGCTGGGTGCAGTGGCTCACGCCTGTAATCCCAGCACAGCACTTTGGGAGGCCGAGGTGGGTGGATCACGAGGTCAGGAGTTCCAGAGCAGCCTGACCAACATGGTGAAACTTCATCTCTACTAAAAATTAGCTGGTCATGGTGGCATGTGCCTGTAATCCCAGTTACCTGGGAGGCTGAGGCAGGAGAATCTCTTGAACCCAGGAGTCAGAGGTTGCAGTGAGCTGAGATTGTGACATTGTACTCCTGCCTGGGTGATAGAATGAGACTCCATCTCAACAAAACATTTTTTAAATAACATCTCTATGAGGTATATGCCATTATAACTTCCAGATGGGGAAGAATGAGGTTTAGAAAGATAAAGTTACTTGACCAAGGTTCCACACAGATAGTAAATGATAGACTTGAGATTTGAACCTAGGCCTGTCCCACTTCAGGATGTAGAGTTTAGGGGAGGAAAAAAACATTCTCTGCTACCCTGTAAGGTTTAGTGGCTGATGTCTACAAATTAAACGGAAAAAGACAGAATAACAGGAGAAAAGGCTAGTATGTACATAAGGGACCTCACAGAAAAGAAATGAAAAACCCCAAAGAAGCAGCTAGGCCTAGGAGCTAATATATACTATTTTAACAAAGGGCAGGAAATTGTGGATAAGTGACAAGAGAAAAGGAAGTTTCTAGGAAGTACAGGACAGTAAATTATAGGGAAGATAAATAAATGAGGGAAACAAATAGATAATAGGGATTATTTTAACAAGGTTTATTTATGCAGATTAATATTGGTGCTGACTTTTCATCTCTTGTAACACGGTTTTTTTTTCCTCTTCCTAGAAAGGAGGTGGGGGAAACACTTTCACAAAATGAGACTTATGCCTTGCTTTTAAGCAGAAAATTTTCCTCCTTTCCCTTTCCCCCTTTTCCCCTTTCCCCCTTTTTCCCTTTTTCCCTTTTCCCTTTTCCCTTTTCCCTTTCCCTTTCCCTTTCCTTCCATCCTCCTCTCCCTTCTTCCCTCCTTCTCTTTCTTTCCTTTCTTCCTTTTTTCTTTGTTCAAGATCTCATTCTGTCACCCAGGCTGGAGTGTAGTGGCACAACATCAACTTCCCAGGCTCCTGCCTCTCAGCCTCAAAAGTAGCTGGGACCACAGGCTCATACCACGACACCTGGCTAATTTTTATATTTTTGCTAGAGATGGGTGATAATGGTCTGGCTCTGTGTCCCCAACCAAATCTCATCTTGAATTGTAATCCCCACATGTTAGGGGAGGGACCTCATGGGAGGTGATGGAATTATGGGGGGCTTCCCCCATTCTGTTCTATCTTAGTGACTGAATTCTCACAAGATCTGACGGTTTTGTGAGTTTTTCCTTCCTTCACTCTGCCCTTCTCTCATATTTCTCTCATACATCACCATGTGAAGAAGGATTTGTGTGCTTCCCCTTCTACCAATGACTGTGTTTCCTGAGGCCTCTTCAGCCATGCTGAACTGAGTCAATTAAACCTCTTTTTTAAATAAATTACACAGTCTTGGGTATGTCTTTATTAGCAACATGAGGACGGACTAATACAATGGGGTTTTACCATGGTGCCCAGGCTGGTCTCAAACTCCTGGGTTCAAGCCATCTGCCCACCTCAGCCTTCTGAAGTGCTGAGACTACAGGTGTGAACCACCGCACCCAGCTACCTTGCTGTTTCTTAAGTGCTTTTCAGAATAATTGTTATGTCAAAGTGGTTTGTTTTAGGGTGGCATATCCTTATATATGAGTTGTATCATCATGAGTAAATGTTTGTATCTACACAGTAAGGATGGTAATAGTATTTATCTCATGGACTGTTAGTAAGAGTAAATGAAGTAATGTACTGTATGTAAAGTGCTTAATACAATGACATATAGTTAATACCCAACAAACTAGCTGTTATTACAGTTATTACTGGAGTAGTAAATCAGTGATTAGTTTATATTAGTCATCTCCCCACAGAAATGCTGGCAGTTGAAATCCTAATGAAGTAGCCTTTTCTGGTCTAGTTGATAAAACTCTTTTGTTTTATTCTTCTTTTAACTGAAAGGATTCACCTAGCTCTTAGAATTATCTTGCAGGCTGAGAGTGGTGGCTTACAGCTATAAATCCTAGCACTTTGGGAAGCTGAGATGAGAGAATCACACAGGCCCAGGAGTTGAAGACCAGCCTGGGCAACATGGCGAGACCCCATCTCTACAGAAAATTAAAAATTAGCCAGGCATGATGGCATGTGCCTGTAGTCCCAGCAATTTGGGAGGCTGAGTTGGGAGGATTACTTGAGCCCAGTAGGTTGAGGCTGCAGTGAGCCATGTTCATGACACTGCACTTTAGCCAGGTCTACAAGAGCAAGACCTTGTCTCAACAACAACAAAACAGTTACCTTGCATTCTGCCACAATGTTGTGGATGCCAGAAGTATCTTCGGAATATTGGGAAAGAATGTATCTTCTTAAGGCATAGATATTTCTTTTTCTGTTCTTTTTTTTTTTTTTCCAGTTTATTTTCTCACCTACTTACCCTAACTCCCACTGTACCATGTGCCCAAAAGTCTTCCAGCTCTTGGATATAATAAAGATCTTAAAACAGAGCTGCATCCTGCTCTCTGAAACCTCTTGAAGTGAGTGGGCCATTTTCTGCCTTACCAGTCCCTCTCCTTCAGACACACTCATTCCTGTGGCAGTGTGCCACCACCACTGCCTTTTCTTTCCCTCCTCTTCCCTATGCCTCTGAGCTGACATTCCACTCAAATGGCTTACTGTACTCTGCAGTGTGTTCCTTTTGCTGCTGCCCTTTCTGTTTCCTCCACCAGAATCATGGTTCTTTGCCATCTCACTCTCTGTGTCTGTTGAAAATCTGCTGGGTAAACCCTTAATTTAGAACACACATGTATGTGTTGGGGCACATGTGTGTGATCTTTCTAGTACTGACATTGCTAACTTTATAATACAGTATGTTAAAAAAAAAAAAAAGACATGTGAGACCTGTGTTTTTATACCGTTTGATATTACAGACATCTCTCTGTATTGTAAGTAGTCATGAGTGTATAGCAGTAGCAGTGGCTAACATTTTGGGGCACATGCCAGGCACCATTTTAAGCATCTTACATTTAATTTGTATCATTTCTATTCTCATGGGATTATTATTATTATTGTTACCCCAAGATATATCTTACTAAACTGTACATTTTTACACTAGGATTTTTTTTTTTTTGAGACTTGAGTCTCTCTGTTGTCAGACTGGAGTGCAGTGGTGTGACGTCAGCTCACCACAAACTCTACCTCCTGGGTTCAGGTGATTCTCCTGCCTCAGCCTCCCTAGTAGCTGGGACTATAGGCATATGTCACCAAATCTGGCTAATTTTTGTATTTTTAGTAGAAACGGGGTTTCAGTATGTTGGGCAGGCCGGTATTGAACTCCTGACCTCATGATTCGCCTTCCTTGGCCTCCCAAAGTGCTGGGATTATAGGCCTAAGCCATGGCACCAAGCCTACACTAGGAAATTTTATACATACATATAGTGTATATATGTATGTATACGCACACACACACACACACGTCAGTATATACACACATACATACATAGATATGCATATATATATATATATATATATATATATAGAGAGAGAGAGAGAGAGAGAGAGAGAGGAAGAGAAAGAGACTACATGATTATTCAGCTGTGGAATTAGCAAAACATACAGGACCCATGACCTAGCCTGTACTTATTTAGTCTTCTGCCTCACATCACATTTCATGTTTCATCTACCTAATAAGCATAATTCTTCCCTTGCAGAACTGGTGAGGATGAAATATGAGATTGTAGAAAGCATAAGCATTTGAGTCACAGAAGGTTCTCAGCTTCTTCCAACACTTTTCTTCCCATAGCCCGTCTCTGCCTTAGCCCTTAGCCAAGTCCATCTTATTCTTTAATGAGTCTGTCATCACTGATAGACTGAGAGCTTCTTCTAATTCTTTCTAACCTCTGCATGAAATTTCAATTCAGGATAATGGCTGTGTCTAGGGAGTGAGGGAAAGAGATTGGAACTGGGTAGAGAGACAGTAGTAGGGGAATAGGGAATCATTCTTTAATATTTTATTTCTTAAGCTGGGTGGTGCATACATGGATACTCGATCACTCTGACAAATTATTTTTTTCATATCAATATTTGATATTTTCAAGTAAACAGCCTATATATCTGTGTTTACTACTGAGGTACTCCCATTGGGAGCAGGTAAAATGAACAGGCAGCTGAATTCTTTTTTCACTGGTCTCCAAAATCAGAAAAGGATATCAGATGAGGTGGGAGTCTTGGTGGTAAGGTGGGACTCAGACATAAGGTATCAGGAGTAGCTCTAGCACATGAGGGTGATGAAACCTGTGCATCCTCTGCATTGAGCTAGTATGGCCTTTCTTTTGTGTTTTTCTGAGCCGCTCCTCTGAGTGAACTTGGGTAGTAACTAGAGCTGCATTTTTTTAATATCTCAGTCTGAAATGCTGACAGCCACTGCAGGCACCATGAATTTTTAATGTGGTGGTGATTAGAGGGCTGGCGAGGGCCTCATTTCATTTCATTAGACTGCTGTGATACTTGTTTCCTTCATTGTTTTTAGACTTCCAGGGTTATTTCCCAATCCAAACTGGTGTTCTGTTTCATGACTGCTCATTCCTCCCATGCATTTACTAAGGTGTGTTTGAAAGCAAAATTTAAAATTTTGATCTCAATTATTGAACAACCTAGGCTATTTCAGAAGGGGGTGCTTCTTAAATTCCTGAAAAAGAACTCAATAAATTCAGGTCAACAAATATTAACCAAGCCACAGCTTTGAAAGTTCAGCTCACTGAAAAATCTACAGCAGTGTCCGCTAGGTGGGGATGCAAAGTGAACCATAGGTAATCTCTGCCTCTTGCAGTGTGGTGGAAATGATGTGTGCATATATACATACATATATATATGATATGAGAATTGTGGGCAAGGAGGGATTGTTTCCAACTAAAGGAAGACTTTTTAAAGAAAAGTAATTTGTTGTAAAGCTTTAAAGATAACAACTTTGATAAATATCTATTTGTTCATTTATTTATTCGATAAATACTATGCATCTACTGTGGGCCTCCATACAAAATTGGCTTCTCTGTACACCACAACAGAGGATGGAGATGGAGAGTTGAGTACAGGTGTCTGAAATGCTTCCATGTGAATGTGGTATGCGTCACTTCCACTCACATGGCCTTGGGTGGTGCATGCCATATTCCCTCCCTTACTTCAAGACTGTAGGGAAATGCAGTACTCCTTTCTGTGAGCCTGCAAGGATTGGGAACTTGGATATCCATGGCAAGTGGTAATATTTGCCATGAAAGTCACAAGATCTGGTATACACTATTTAACAGTGTTACATTGAATTATGTGTTGATAATGGACTGCTGGGAAGCAAAAGCAGCAACAAAGAGACCATTTCAGAAGCAAAGGGTATTTGCAATTGCCTCAGATAGGATACTGAGAAAAAGAGGGTTTGGGTGGAAGATAAAGAGTTTGGTTTTAGACATGTGAAGATTGAACATAGTTAGTGGAGATATTGAATAGGCAGTTGAATATATGTCTGTATTACAGAGGGTAGGATTGTCTGGGCTAGGAATATCAATTCGGGAGTTACCAGCTGATAGAAAAGTATTTAAAGCCATAAGACTGAGATACCAAGAAAGTAAGCAAAAATAGAGAAGGAAGGCCCAAGAATGAGAGGCCTCAACATGGTAAGGTCAGAGAGATGAAGAACCAGCAAAAACAATGGAGAGGACCAGTTATGAGGCAAGAGGACACTCAAGAAAAGGTGATATCCTGGAAGCCAGGTGAAGAATATGTTTCAAGGCAGTGGGGGGCTATTGTTTATGGAGCATTTGCTCTATTGAGAAACTTTTATATACTTTATGTCAGTTTACCAGTACCACAGTTCCATAAGGCAGATACTGGCCTCATTTTATGAATTAGAAAACAAAAGCTTAGGGAGGAAAAATTTTCAAAAATTAATGTTTCTCATGTGCACCCAATTCATCTGATCCAGTTCTGAACATTTTCCTCAAGAGATGGACTGTGAAAAGCATTTTACAAATGCTATTCCTCAGACCTGGGACCTAGACAGAATTAAAGGAAATGAAGATTAGTTGCAGGGAAGGAAACCTGTTAGGACACATGAATTTGTCTTTTGCAATCCAAGATTGTTTTGCCAAAGAGAATTTTCTTCTTTTTCTGATAATTGTTCCTTTCCCTCCCCCCTCCCCGTCCCCTCCCCCCTCTTTTCCTTTCTTTTCTTTTCTTTCTGTCTTGTTCTGTCTCCCAGGCTGGAGTGTAGTGACACAGACACGGCTCACTGCAGCCTCAACTTCCCAGGCTCCAGCTTCCCAAGTAGCTGAGACCACAGGCACATGCCGTAACACCCAGCTGATTTTTAATTTTTTGTAGAGATGGGTCTTGCCATGTTGCCCAGGCTGGTCTTGAACTCCTGGGCTCAAGTGACCTGCCTGCCTCAACCTCCCAAAGTTCTAGGATTATAGGCATGAGCCACCACACTCAGCCATTCATTATTTCTTAATTGCTTGAAAATGTGAGATAATTTGACCCCTCAGTCTATGGGGAATTAGTGAATTAACTGGACTATAAATGAGCTAAATTCTGTGAAACAAAAAGGGAAAATCTTCCTTGATAGAATGAGTTAGAATATTTAGTGTACCACCTTTGGGATGTGTGCAATAAATAATTGATACAGTTTATGCTTCCCTTTTGAGAATTTGTAATGATCAGTTTTCAAACTATTTATTGTGGCAAATAATAGCTCAGACTCCTTTCTTCTTTTTTTGTTTTTAGATCATGTACAAAATGAAGAAAACTATGCACAAGTTCTTGATAAGTTTGGGAGTAATTTTTTAAGTCGAGACAACCCTGACCTTGGTACAGCGTTTGTCAAGTTTTCTACTCTTACAAAGGAACTGTCCACACTGCTGAAAAATCTGGTAAGACATTTCATATGAGAGTAAAAAGAATTACAGCCTTTCCAGAGCATAACTTCATATGTAGAGAACATTTCATTAATCCTTCCCCCTCAATTCTTGGTTCTGGGGTGAGAAATAAAAAACTAAAAAGCTTTTTAGTTCTAGGTGACTTCTACACCTTAACTAAAAAGCTTCTTAGTCACTTAGTATTTGCTTAAAGAAAATCCCATTATGAAATCCCTGTAATTTGTACCTTTGGCCCAGCTGATAGAGTAGATTTATTGAAGCTGAGGGAGAAACTGCTTAACCTGAATTCTCTTCCACATCTCTTACCATTGATTTTTTAAAAGATAACCTTTAGCAACTTCTGCTTTTTAATGGGCTAAAAGAATAATGATGATTTCTGTGTCAGACATACATTGGAAATTCATATTGAAAATAATGTATCTTGGCTGGGTGCGGTGGCTCACGCCTGCAATCCCAGCACTTTGGGAGGCCAAGGGGGGTGGATCATGAGGTCAAGAGATCGAATCTTGGCCAACATAGTGAAACCCTGTCTTTACTAAAATATAAAAATTACCTGGGCATGGTGGTGCACATCTGTACTCCCAGCTGCTCCGGAGGCTGAGGCAGGAGAATTGCTTGAACCCAGGAGGCAAAGGTTGCAGTGAGCCCAGATTGCGCCACTGCACCTGGCACCTGGCGCCAGAACGAGACTCTGTCTCAAAAAAAAAGAAAAAAAAAAAAGAAAGTAATATATCACTTGTGTGTGAAGGTGATCATGCATTTTGGTTTCTGATTTATAAATAATGAACCTCCCTTAAATCCCCACATTCTTTTAACCCCCAAGCAAGAAAAGGGTTTTGAGATTTAGGGAATCTCTGGTTTCAGAAGTAGATGACAAGAAGAATCCCTAAAGATCCAAAACACTAGAGCTGCTGGCCCCAGGAGGCAGACCCAGGGATGGGGGTAGTGAAGGAACCTATTTCCCAAGCAGCTGTGTGTGGGCATCGCCTTGTTGTACTGCACCTTCCTCCCCAGCCCTCACACCATGTGCACACTTAGAAAGGTTCTAGGTAACACCACCTGGACTGATCATTTGGATTTTATTGGTTTTGGGGGATTAAATTATTTCTCTTAAGAGACACCCATACCTCTAAGTGAAATAATTTAGTCTCTTTTCTCCTAAGTCCCCAGAGAAAGGGGCACCATGAGGTTGAAAGGTGCCAAAGGAAAACTATTTATACCATACATTTCCAAGTTAGCTCTGGCCTGAAGAAGAGGAGCTGTTTTCTCTTCTTCTCTGCCTGTCTCTTGGTATTATACTTTTACCTCCTTTAAGGATCCAGAACTCATGCTGAAGAAGTCCTTAGCCTAGTTCAGTTATTCACATATCAGATAGGCTTCTGTGACCTTAGGTGATAATTTGTCATAAATCCATTGGATACAAAAGGTTAGTTTACAGATGAAGAAAACCTATTTGAAAAAATGAAAACTACCTTTCTACACTCTATTAACCTATTTGGGCGATTACAGTATTCTTTTTCTCTATCACAATAAATAAATATATGTGTGTATATTTCTGTTTTCTTGACACTTTTTCTGATGGGTGATTTATGCCATTGAATTAATCTTACACAGTAAATAAGCAAATCTGAAAGCAAATGAATATTGAACATAGAAATATTTATTTTCAAAAAGTTGGGAAAGGATAATTTTAAACTTAGGCTCCAATGTTTCTGTGCTTTGGAATTTAACAAATCCATGATATTTTTGTAAATCCTAGATTATATAAACCTTATTTATGCAGAGAAGCACCCTCGGTTTCCTTCCCTCTGAGCACTGCCTGTGCTTTCGCTGGAGGCCTTGCTCAACATGTGGTGTGGTGTGGTAGAAAGAGAAGAAGCGAAACAAGACTCTGACAGTTCACTTTGGTCATAGCTGGTAAAGGACTTGCTTGGCCAAGTTCTGTTTTCTCTGAGATGGGGGTTTTCACATGGATAGCTTGCTTTAGCTTCCAAGAGACCAAATGCATTTGGCTTACGAGTCATTACCTCCGAGGTTTCTGGACCAATTCACCTCTACGCTTTGCTACACTACAGGTTCCTTTCAACTGTGTGTATATGTGCCATACACACAACTCCGTAGCCATTCAGGCCAACATTCAGCATCTGTATTTGCTCATCTAATACATTTGCTCACCTCCATATAAAACCAGCTGAGATTTGTTGAACGCTCTAGATGATCCTGGCAGTTTGGTGGGTGCATTATGTGGATTATTTTTTTGAAGATAGTACAACAATCCTAAAGTAAAGGTTACTGTACCTTTAATCCAGATAATGAAACTCTGAGGCACATTGCGATATGTAACTTGTTCATTTACACTATTGGTGTGTGTTACAGACTTGAACCCAAACATTCTGTCTCTGAACCCATTGTCTTTGCTTTTCTACAATACCCTACCTCTGTCACCTCATGCTCTGGTTGTGTTGTTTCCCTAAGCAGAAGTACTGATCAAGCTACTCCCATATACATACCCCAAGCTATGGCACCTTTTTTCACATGCACTCCCCTTTAAGGAGTAGAAGTCTAAGAAAAATCTAAAGGAAATTGCTGGTTTTGTTCATTCATTTAATAAAGAAAAACAAATTTTGCCTCTGAAAGTGGTGGTAACGTTCCTGGTGAGGGAGTCAGTTAGAAGAATCAGTTTCTACTGTAGTTTGGTTACTAAGAAAACATTATTCTGATTGAATAAAAAGGCAGTCCCAGGAGTTCACACAACTTGACAACAGCCAGCAACTTGCTGCTTCCCTTTCTATGCTTTTCCAGGATTGATAGGGCCACCATGCCTTGGAGCAGGGGGCTCTGAGAAAGCCAATGCCCCCCGAGGGGGTCAGGGTTCTGGATCTTTGTGCAGCACCTGCAGCCCACCCTCCTGGGGCTCAGGAGAAGCTAAAGGCGAACCCATACTTCTCAGAAGATTCCCAAAAATCCTGTTCTCTTAGGCTAGTGAAGGCCAGAAACATTAAGCAAACTGACACAGTTGAAATGTTGAAACCAAAGTAGGCGAAAGTATTTGGTACATTTTAGACTTTGTAAATTGTATTCTCAATTCAATCAGCAAGTACCAAAAGTCTATTATGTTCCAAGGTATACAATAAATCCTAAAAAATGTCATTTTCTAATTAAGTATTGCTTATGAAGAGTATTTTAATAGTTTATACTAAAACATTACTTATATTTGTAGAGAAAAAGAAAAGGATAGATTTGCAGGCCAGGTCTCTTACTAGCTTTCAGCTTTTGACTAACCCTAGGTGAGAAAAACATTTATTATTTGTTAGTTGTGAGAAATCACTATTGCAAGGGTATTGTGTTTAGCAGTTTCCAGGTGGGAGAGTGGTCAGTGCACTCAATGATGGTAACTATCTCAACATCGAGATGCTTCGGGATTTTTTTTTCTTTTTCTGAACTGTCTGTGATTGTAGAAAGTATGATGATCAAGCGAGATGTTATATGAAAACTCCCAAGAGTTACCTACAAAGATGTTGGCATTAACACTGCATGGGGCTGAGTCTGTTTTTAATTAACCAGACATCTGAGGACTGCAAAAAGGATTGGAATTATAGCTGATTACTCTGTGAGCTCTTACCACAGTTGATGCACCAAGTCAATTTTAAAGTAACTTCCTTTTCTTACCCCCTGCTCCTCTGAATTATAGAAAATGGTTCTTATAAAAAGTTATTCTACCTTGTAATATAGGATTGAAGAGGCTATGAAGCAAGAGTGGTTGGAGGGTCATCAGTTCTGGTCTCAGTCACACCTATCCCAGCTCCCACCTCACTAGTTTTATAGCCTTTGGCAAGTCACTTAACTTTTCTAATGCTAGTTTTTTATCTCTAAAAATAAATAATAAGAGTGACTGTTTCTTGGGAGTGGCAGGATTTCATTCAGATCACAGAAGTGAGTCACTACCACAATACCTGACACAATTTGTTTCACAAACACAAGCCTCCATTGTTATTTACATCTTCTCATTTTATTTTTAAGGTAATTCAATGTAAAGACAGCTATCAGTCATATCCCATTTTAGAGACAGGTACACCAAATCTTCAAAAAATACATGCCTGCAAAATGGTGCAATTAGGGATTGAGCTCAAGCCCTGTGGCTACAGTTCATGCCTTGTTTCAGTGATGCCGTCCCACAAATTATATTGCCTTGATAGATTATGTGGGTGGTAAAGACCCACCTGACACGGTGACCAGGGCCTGTCCTGGTGATCATTAAACTACTGCTTGTGTTTAGCCTGCAAGGTGTTTTCTTGGCTATTTTTGTCCTTTGAATTCTCTCATTGGTGAGTTTATAGCATATTGGAAAAGAGAGAGTGTTAGATGGTAGTTCTCAAACTTGTTGGTCTTAGGACCTCAATCTTTTTTTTTTTGAAACGGAGTTTTGCTCTTGTCACCCAGGCTAGAGTGCAGTGGCGTGATCTCCGCTCACTGTAACCTCCACCTCCTGGGTTCAAGCGATTTTCCTGCCTCAGCCTCCAAGGTAGCTGAGACTACAGGTGCCCATACCACGCCCAGCTAATTTTTGTATTTTTAGTAGAGACAGAGTTTCACCATGTTGGCCAGGTTGGTCTCGATCTCTTGACCTCATGATCCGCCTGCCTCGGCCTCCCAGAGTGCTGAGATTACAGGCATGAGCCACCACGCCTGGCCCAGGACCTGAATCTCTTTTTTTTTTTTTTTTTTTTTTTTGACGGAGTTTCGCTGTTGTTAACCCAGGCTGGAGTGCAATGACATGATCTCGGCTCACCGCAACCTCCGCCTCCTGGGTTCAGGCAATTCTCCTGCCTCAGCCTCCTGAGTAGCTGGGATTACAGGCATGCACCACCATGCCCAGCTAATTTTTTTTGTATTTTTAGTATAGACGGGGTTTCACCATGTTGACCAGGATGGTCTCGATCTCTTGACCTCGTGATCCACCTGCCTCAGCCTCCCAAAGTGCTGGGATTACAGGCGTGAGCCACCGAGGACCTGAATCTTAAAACTGACTGAGGACACCATGTAGTTTCATTTATGTAGACTATTTATATCCATATTTACTGTCTTAGAAATTAAAACTGAGAAATTCTTCATATGTATTATATATATATTTTTTTTTTTTTTTGAGACGGAGTTTCGCTCTTGTTACCCAGGCTGGAGTGCAATGGCGCAATCTCGGCTCACCGCAACCTCCGCCTCCTGGGTTCAGGCAATTCTCCCGCCTCAGCTTCCCAAGTAGCTGGGATT
>CAUYOR010071592.1:0-11117 GCA_963573925.1 Callimico goeldii | reverse complement strand
TTCCTGTATTGTATTCTTCAGTTCCATTAATTCACTCATACTCCTCTCTAAGTTGTCTATTCTCAGTAGGATTTCATCAAACCTTTTTTCAAAGTTCCTAGTTTCTTTACGTTGGGCTACAACATGTTCTTTTAACTCACCAGAGTTTGTTATTATCCATTCCCCGAAGCATGATTCTGTTATTGGGATGCACTTGTTCTCCATCAAGCCTTGTTCCATTGTTGATGTGGAACTGTGATCATCTTTAGAGGGAGAGGCATTCTGACTTTGAGTATTCTCAGCTTTTTTACGCTGGTTTCTTCCCGTCATTGTAAATTTATCCTCCTGTTGACTTTGAAATTACCAACTTTCAGATTAGGTCTCTTGAGTGGACGTCCAAGTTGTTAGTTCCCAGGGCCAGAGCAGTGGTGTTAAAACTGATGTTGCTTTTCTGCCCAGGATTCTCCTTTCTGGCTTCCTTCTTGTGTCCGTAGTAGGCGACTCTGCCTTCCCAGGGCTCCAAACCTCGGTCAGAAGGGGAACTGGTTCCGTTTACTCTGCGCCGAGCGCTGCTGCGCCGAGGCGCTGTCACAGCCACTGTGCCAGCCTCCGGAGTCATGCTGGGGGCCCATGTGGGTCCTCCAAACCTGTTAACTCTGCTCCGAGAGCTGCCACGCCGAGGTGCCGGCGGAACTGCTGTGCCAACCGCAAGAGTTGCGCTGGCGACCCATGTGACTCCTCCACTGGGTATCTTCTGCTCCGTGAGCGACCAGAATTTGTCTGAAAGTGTGGCATCCTCTAGTTCTCCGCGCCTTCACTGAGAGCTGCAATTCTGAGATGTTAGCGATTGGCCATCTTGGATCGTTCCCCCCAGAAGCTTTCTTTATTGTTTTTAATTCTTTTCTCTTTCTTCTTTTTTAAAGTCTAAGTTTTTTCAAAAGACCTGTCTTCAAGGTCAGAAATTCCTTCTTCTACTTGATCTTGTCTATTGTTTAAGCTCTCAAATGTATTTTTAATTTAATTTATTGAATTCTTCAATTCCAGGGTTTCTGTTTCATTCCTTTTTATGATACCTATCTCTGTTGAATTTCTTATCCAGATCATGAATTGTTTTTCTGATTTATTTGTGTTCTTTATCTGTGTTTTCTTGTATCTCATTGGGTTTATTTAATATAATTATTTTGAAATCTTTTTCAGACATTTTATAAATTTCCTATTTGTTGAGTTCCACTAAAGAATTATTTTTCGTGTTTCTTATGTTCTTATATTACTATCTGTGCATCTGATTTAATAGTCATTTTTTTCCAGTTTTACCAAAAAATTGTTTTTTCTTTTTCCTTTTTCTTTTTTCTTTTTGAGACAGAGTCTCGCTCTGTTGCCCAGGCTGGAGTGCAGTGGTGTGATTTTGACTCACTGCAACTTCTGCCTCCTGAGTTCAAGCTATTCTCCTTCTCATCCTCCCAAGTAGCTGGGACTATAGGCATATGCTACCATATCTGGTGAATTTTTGTATTTTTAGTAGAGGTGGGGTTTTGCCATGTTGGGCAGGCTGGTCTTGAACTCCTGACCTCAAGTGATCTCACCTTGGCCTCCCAAAGTGCTAGGATTACAGGCATGAGCAACCATGCCTGGCTAATTTTATGAAAAATTCTTTATAGAGATGGGGTTCACTGTGTTACCCAGGCTGATGTGCAGTTTCATGATCATGGCTCACTGCACCCTTGACTTCCATGCTCAAGCAATCCTTCCACATCAACCTACTGAGTAGCTGGAACTACAGTTACACACTAGAGCGCCTGGTGCCTGGCCATTTTTTTTTTTCCTGAAACATGGTCTTACCATGTTGCTTAGGTTAGTCTCAAACTTCTGGGTTCAAGTAATCCTCCTACCTTGACTCCTAAAGCGTGTTTTGTTCTTTTCATTTCTTTTCTTTCTTTCTTTTGCCAAAAATGACATTGGTATTTTGATAGGGGTTGCATTGAATTTGTAGATTGCTTGGGCAATATGTTCATTTTAATGATATAAATTCTCCTGATCCAGAAGCATGGTATGACTTTCAGTTTGTGTCTCTTCAATTTCTTTCATCAGTGTTCTGTAGTTTTTTTGTAGATATTTTTCACTTTCTTGATTAAATTTATTCCTAAATGTCCTTTGTTGGTAGCTATTATGAATGGGATGGCTTTCTTGATTTCTTTTCTACTATTTCATTGTTGGTGTATAGAAACACTACTGATTTTTGTATGTTGATTTTGTATCTCACAAATTTACTGAATTTGTATATCAATTTTAAGAGTGTTTTGGTGCCACTTTTAGGTTTGTTTGTTTTTTTAAATATATAAGATCTTGCTGTCTGCAAACAGGAACAATTTGACTTCCTTCTTTCCAATTTGGATGCCCTTTATTTCTTTCACATGCCAAATTACTCGGGCTAGAACTTTCTCTATGTATTGTTTTTTAAAACAAAAATGAGATCAAACAATTTATAATTTTAGCATTTCAGATATTTCATTTTATAATATAGCATGAAGAACTTTCCCATTTACCAAAGTATTAAGAATATGATGTTTAGCCAGGTGTAGTGACTCACAGCTGTAATCCCAGCACTTTGGGGGGCCAAGATGAGCGGATCACTTGAGGTCAGGAGTTTGAGACCATTCTGGCCAACATGATGAAACTCCATCTCTACTAAAAACACAAAAATTAGCCAGGTGTTGAGGTTGCAGTGAGCCGCGATTGCACCATTGCACTCCAGCCTGGGGGACAAGAGTAAAACTTAATTTCAAAAAAGAACACCAAAAAACAAAAAAAGAATATGATGATGATTAATTATCTGCAGAGTGTTTTTTTTTTAACTCATAGAACTACATTACACACACACACACACACAAACACACAAACACACACACATATTTTTTGAGACAGAGTCTCGCTTTGTCACCCAGTCTGGAGTGCGGTGACGTGATCTCGACTCACTGCAACCTCTGCCTCCCAGATTCAAGCAATTCTCCTGCCTCAGCCTCCTGAGTAGCTGGGATTACAGGCATGTGCTACCATGCCCAGTTAATTTTGTATTTTTAGTAGAGACTGGGTTTCTCTACGTTGGTCAGGCTGGTCTCAAACTCCTGACCTCAGGTGATCTGCCCACCTTGACCTCCCAAAGTGCTGGGATTACAGGCGTGAGCCACTGAATCTGGACCGTCTTTTACTTTTAGCTTCATTTTGAAGGTAAAGTGTAAATTTAAAGGAAAAGGTATGTTCTGGTAGATATAAAGAAGCAATAGTTAAGAAAAAGCTACTTTATTTAAGATTTTAAATGGTCAAGGGACAGTTTTCTTTAATCTTATAATAATTATGTATTAAACTGCCATGTGTGTACCTATGCAACTGTCTTGCATGTTCTGCACATGTAGCCCAAAACCTAAAATGCAATAAAAAAAAAAATAAAATTTTAATGGCTCACAATTCTTGGGCTTTGTGCCTTTCATAAAGAATCGTAGGTCTGTGAGCAAACCTTAACAATGAACTGTTAGGTTATTGTTGCCTGTATTCTGAATTTTTCATTATATATGGTGTTATACCATTGGAATATCATGTTGTCAGAATTCTAGTGAAAAAATAAAGAATAAGATGAAAAGTGTTTAGAGCAGGAGCAATATATGAAATTTTTACTTTCACTAAGAGTTTTGTAAGATTTGTAAATTAAATGTGAATTTTTTCTATTTCACCGTATATAAGTGTTATCAATATATTTAGCAATTATACCATAATTACCTTATGATAAGTTTTAAAGGAACACATTACCTATTTTAAAACAAATTTCTTTTAAAAAATATATATTGTTAGTGTAAATTAAATGCAGCTGTTTCTTAATTGTTTTTATAGTATGGTAGAAGAATATCATGACTTATACACGTTACAAAGAGAAAGGATGGAGAATGATATGAAACAGTTAATGGCAGAAAGAGATATCTGGAGCTCAGCCACATATGAATTGGCCCTAAAGGTTGGTTCATCTGGATTTACAACTCAAACTTCTTTTTTTGGCTAAAGATTCATTCTATGGTTTTAAATTTTGTTTTGTTTTTTTGAGTCTTTCAGCTCACTCTGTTGCCTACGATGGAGTGCAGTGGTGCGATCTTTGCTCACTGCAACCTCTGTCTCTTCGGTTCAAGCAGTTCTCCTGTCTCAGCCTCCTGGGTAGCTGGGATTATAGGCATGAGCCACCATGCCGGGCCCATTTTGCAATTTTCAATAATCTAGACAAAAACTAAAAAAAAAAAAAAAAAAGGAGGATGTATATTTATTGATGTATAATGTAACTTTTGTGGGGCTTGAAAAGGAAAAGTTAAATTTCTTCTTTTTATTCTTGTCTGTGTTGGGTACCTAGCTGTTACACAATTAAGAGTTCTTTTTTTTTTTTTTTAAACCAGAATCTATGAACTATGAACAAGTGTTCTTTTTCTGTTGTTTGGGAATATGTTAAAATTTTCAACTTTAGGCCGGGTGCGGTGGCTCACGCTTATAATCCCAGCACTTTGGGAGGCCGAGGCGGGGTGGACCACGAGGTCAAGAGATCGAGACCATCCTGGTCAACAAGGTGAAACACTGTCTCTACTAAAAATACAAAAAATTAGCTGGGCATGGTGGTGCGTGCCTGTAGTCCCAGCTACTCGGGAGGCTGAGGCAGGAGAATTGCTTGAACCCAGGAGGTGGAGGTTGCAGTGAGCCGAGATTGCGTCATTGTACTCCAGCCTGGGTAACAAGAGCGAAACTCTGTCTCAAAAAAAAAATTTTTTTTCAACTTTAATTTATACTAATAATGAAGTAGGAAAGGTGGTTTTTATCTTTTCACATAATGTGACCATGTTTGGATCACTGGATATCACACTCTGATTCTTTTTTAAAAAAACAAAACAAAACAAACAAAAAACAGGGTTTCACTTTGTTGCCCAGGCCAGAGTGCAGTGGTGCAGTCACAGCTCACTGCAGCCTCGACCTCCTGGGCTCAAGCAATTCTTCCACGTCAGTCTCTCGAGTAGCTGGGACTACAGGTATGCACCACCATGCCTGGCTAATTTTTTATTTTTTGCAGAGATGGGATTTCTCTGTGTTGCCCAGGCTAGTCTTGAACTCCTAGGCTTAAATTGTCCTCCTGCCCCAGCCTCTCAAAGTGCTGGGATTACATGCACAAGCCACTGTGCCTGATCCACTCTCTGACTCTGTTACCTTCGAACACAAGATGACAAATGAATTGAAATACAGTACCCTGTGGACCATTATAGTAATACTTTAGGGAAATAGCAAAGTCACACAATATTCTGTATTTCTAAAATGTTTACTTGTTGGTTGCCTATTTTGATAACTGGGACTTTTAGGTATGGTGATTTTTGACCCTCACAAGATTAAAAATTGGTTCAGTTGAATTGATTCACTGGTCCACTGGTGGCAGGTCACAGGGTTCTCCATGGAGGTGTACTACATAAATACATCTGTGTTAGAGCTCTGTATTAACCCTGCCACATATAGTAGTTTGTCAGTTATTTGGAAGAAAATATAGAAGACATCCTTGTCAAGTGTCCTAAAGCTAGAGAGAAAGTTAATACACTGGATGGTGGAATCAAGACTTGCTTGTTTAGGAAAGTTCATTTATTTAGCAGAGGTAATTATTAGAAATCTAGAGCATTCGTTAATGGGGACATTCATTAATGGGGACATTAATGGGGACAAGACTTGCTTATTTAGGAAAGTTCATTTTTTTAGCAGAGGTAATTGTTAGAAATCTAGAGCATTCATTAATGGGGACATGCTAGAGGCATTTCCATTCAAGAGAGGAGAAAGGATTTCTGCTATCACTGGAGGTCCTAATTCAGTAATAACATGCAACTAAAATGAAGAGATATAACTGCTTATAGGAAGCAGCAAAAATTTTTAAATGTTTTTTCCTACTGATTTCTTTAGCAAAAATCCCTAGTACATGGTTGAATAGAAGTGGTAAAAGTGAATACTCCTGTTTTCAGTTTTATGGGGAAGACATTCTGCTTTCACCATTAAGTACGATATTTACTGTAGGCTTTTATAAATACCCTTTATCAGGTTGTGGAAGTTCCCTTCAATTTTTCATTTGTTTAGAGTTTAATCATAAATAGGTGGTGTATTTAGTGAATTATTTTTTCTGTGTCAGTGGAGATTACTACATCTTGAATTCCTTTTACTTTATTAGCACATTACATTGTTTTACAACTGATATGCAGAAAAAAATCCATATGTTTAATATATTCAGTTTGACATTGAACATTGACATACACTCACGATATCCTCATGGCAATCAAGGTAATAAACATATCCATATTAACTATTTTTGTTAATTAATTAATTTTAAATTTTATCTTAGATTCAGGGGTACATGTGTAGGATTGCCACATGGATATATTGTGTAAATCATAAGGTTTGGGCTTCCAGTGAACCCATCACCCAAATACTGAACATTGTATTCAATAGGTAAATTCTCAACCATTGGTCCCTTCCTACCCTCCCCACTTTTGGAGTCACCAGTGTCTATTATTTTCATCCTTGTGTCCATGTATATCCATTGTTTAGTTCCCACTTACAAGTGAGAACATGCAGAATTTGATTTTCTGTTTCTGAGTTTTTTTCACTTAAGATAATGGCCTCCAGCTGCATCCATGTTGCTGCAAAGCACATAGTTTCATTCTCTTTTATGGCTGCATAATATTCCACTTTTTCTTTATCCAGTTAATCACTGATGGACACTTCAATTGATTCCATAACTTTGCTGTTGTAAATAGTGCTGTGATAAGCATATGAGTGCAGGTGTCTTTTTGATTAAATGATTTCTTCTCCTTGGGGTATATAACCAGTAGCGGGATTGCTGGGTCAAATGGTAGTTCCTTTTTCAGTTCTTTGAGAAATCTCCATACTGTTTTCCATAGGGTTGAACTAATTTGCATTCCTACTAACAGTACATAAGTGTTCCCTTTTTTCTGCATCCTCATCAACATCTATTATTTTTTTACTTTTTGATAACAGCTATTCTGACTTGTGTGAGATGGTATCTCATTATTGTCAAAATCACTATTATTTCCTGATAATGCAATTACATATCCAGCAAAGATAAATTGAAATATTATTTGAATTAATTAGCATTTAATAAGGTTGCTGAATATAAGATATACAAAAAAAGATTTAAAAAATTTTTAACAAACATTAAAAAAATGCAATTTTCTACCCAGAAAAAAAATAAATTTAAACATTATTTGAATTAATTAGCCTTTACTAAGGTTGATGAATACAAGATAAATACATGAGAATTTTCAAAAAAATAGCTTTAGTGACATAATTCACCCAATGAAAGTGTACAATTATATGTTTTTTAGCATGTTCACGGAACTGTGAAACCATCACCACAACCAATCTGAAAACGTCTTCATCACCCTCAAAAGAAACTCCATACATTTTAGCAGTCGATTCTCATTAACCCCAACCCATTCACCTTAGGTAATCATTAATATACTTTCTTTATTTTTTCCAGGGTACATGTAATAATTTAACGCATTCATATAATTTGTAAAGATCAGATATGTGTACTTAGGATAGCCATCATCTAAAATATTTCTATTTTCTTTATGGTAGATACATTTGATTTAGTCTTTTCTAGCTATTTTAAAATGTGCAATAGATTGCTGTAAACTACAGTCAGTCTACCTACCTATGTAACACTAGGAATTATTTCTTCTGTCAAATTGTATACTTGTACCCATTAATCAACCTCTCTTTATCTTCTCTCTCTCTCATCCTTTCTGGCTTCTGGTAACCATAAATCTACTCTTTATCTTCATTTGATCCACTCTTTTAGCTCACACACATGAGTACTTGGAATATTTGTCTTTCTGTGACTTGGCTTATTTCACTTAACAAAATGACCTCCAATTTCATCCATGTTGCTGCAGATGACAGGATTTTATTCTTTTTCGATGGCTGAATAATATTCTATTGGGTTTATAAACTGTGTTTTCATTATTCATTCATTTGTTGATCACTTAGGTTGATTCCATATTTTGACTCTTGTGAATAGTGCTGGTATCCTTCTGATATATTAATTTTTTTTCTTTTGGATATATACTCAGTAGTGGAATTCATTGCTTCATGACATGGTAGTTCTATTTTTAGTTTTTTGAGGAATTTCCATAATGTTCTCCACAGTGGCTATACTAATTTACATTCCCACCGACAGTGTACAAGTGGAGACAAAAGTGACTCCATGTTGAATGCCAATGTGCCATGTTGACTTTTGATTAGCCCCAGTCAAGTGAAGGCTTCCTGATTTCTATTTACTTTCCTCAGTGTAAGAACAAAGCAACCTTGATGTTATCACACAAATTATAAGGCTATGATGCTTATAGCATTCTTGCCTATTCTGGAGGGTTGCTTTTGTGTTGCACAAAACAAGCATACCCTTTCTATATGGTATATAAGACTGGGGTCTGGGGAGTAACAGTGCACAGATTTACCTGTCCTGTGGCTACCTAAGACCGTACGTCTATTAGTTTCCCTAGTAAAACACCCTTTACCCACAAACTGGATTTATCTGCCTTGGTTTTTAGTTTCTCAGCTCCTTCAGCATTTGGAGGTTTCCTTTCTGCACACCTTTGCCAGCATCTGTGTTGCATGTTTTTTGATACAATCCATTTTAACTGGGATGAGATGATAGCTCATTGTAGTTTTGATTTGCATCTCTTTGATGATTAGTGATGTTGAGCATTTTTTCACATACCTGTTGGCCATTTGTATGTCTTCTTTGGAGATATGTCTATTCAGATCTTTTGCCCATTTTAAAATCAGGTCACCCCCCCTTTTTTTTTGCTATTGAGTTTTTTGAGATTTTTATATATTCTGATTGTAACTCCCTTGTCATGTGGGTAGTTTGCAAATATTTTCTCTGTCTTCTTGGGTTTTCTCTTCACTTTGTTGATTGTTTCCTTTACTGTGCAGAAGATTTGTAGCTTGATGCAATCGCTTTTTCTTTCTTTTTGCTTTAGTTGCCTGTGCTTTCGAGGTCTTACACAGAAAATCTTTGCCCAAACTAATGTCTTAGACTATTTCCCCAATGTTTTCTTCAAAGAGTTTTAGTTTCAGGTCTTAGATTTAAATCTTTAATCCATTTAGATTTGATTTTTATATATGGTGAGAAATAGGGGGTCTAGTTTTATTCTTCTACCTCTATTTACCCAGTTTTCTCAGCATCATTTATTAAAGAGACTTTATCTTCCCCATTGTATGTTCTTGGCACCTTTGTCAAAGATGGTCAACTATAAATGCATGAATTTATATCCAGGTTCTGTATTCTGTTGCATTGGTCTACATGTCTGCTTTTATGCCATTACCATGCTGATTTGTTTACTATGGCTTTGTAGTGAATTTTGAAGTTAGGTAGTGTGATGCCTCCTGCTTTGTTCTTTTTGCACCAGATTGCTTTGGTTATTTGAGGTCTTTTGTGGTTCCATATAAATTTTAAGATTTAAAAAAAATCTGTGAAGAATGCCATTGGTATTTTGAGAGGACTTGCATTGAATCTGTAAATGTCTTTGGGCAGTATTGACATTTAACGATATTAGCTCTTCCAATCCATGAGCATGGAATATATTCCATTTTTTATGTCTATTGTTTTAATCAGAGTTTTATAGTGTTCCTTATATAGATCTTTTACTTCTTTGGCTAAATTTAGGTATTTTATATTATTTATGGCTATTTTAAATAGAACTGCTTTTGTGATTTCATCTTCAGATTGTTTGCAATTGGTATATATAAATCCTACTGATTTTTGTGTTAATTTTGTATCCTTGTAATTTTTGAATTTGTTTTCCAGTTCTAACAGTTTTTTTGGTGGAGTCTTTAGTATTTTTTTAAAGTATAAGATTATGTCTTTTGTGAATGAGGCTAATTTGATTTCTTTATTTTCAATTTGAATGACTGTTATTTCTTCTTCTTGCCTAATTGCTCTGTCCAGGACTTCCAGGAATAAAAGTGGTGAAAATGGGCATCCCTGTTTTGTTCTAGATCTTAGAGGAAAGGCCTTTATTTTTCCTCATTCAGTACAACTATAGGTTGGCCATATATGGCTTTCTTTTATTTCGAGGTATGCTTCTTCTATACTAAACTTAATGAGAGTTTTTATCAGAAAGGGATGTTGAGTGTTATCAAGTACTTTTTCAACTTCTATTGAAATGATGCTATGGTTCTTCTTCTTGGTTCTGTTAATGTGATGTATCACATTTATTGATGTACACATGTTGAACCTTCCTCGTTTCCCTGAGATGAATTCCACTTGATCATTGTGAATGATCTTTTTTAACATGTTGCTGAATTTGGTTTGCTTATATTTTGTTGAGGATTTTTACATCTATGTTCATTCATGATATTGGTCTGTAGTTTTATTTTTTTGTTGTGTTCTTGTCTGGTTTTGATTACAGGATAATGCTGGCTTCATAGAATGAGTTTGGAAATATTCCTTCCTATTCAAATTTTTTGAAGAGTTTATGTTGAATTGATATTAGTTCTTCAAATATTTGGCAGAATTCAACTATGAAGCCATTAAGTCCCGGGATTTTCTTTGATGGGAGACTTTTTGTTATGGCTTTGATCTCATTACTCATTATTGGTTTATTGAGGTTTTCCATTTCTTCATGGTTCAATCAGAATATATGTCTTTTTGAAATAGTCTCATTCTGTCCCCCAGGCGGCAGTGCAGTGGCATAATCTTGGCTCACTGGAACCTCTGTTTCCCAGGTTCAAGCAGTTCTCGTGTCTGAGCCTCCTGAGTTGCTGGGACTACAGGTGCCCCCTGCCACACCCAATGAATTTTTATATTTTTAGTAGAGATAGGGTTTCACCGTGTTGGCCAGGCTGGTCTTGAACTCCTGACCTCAAGCTATCTGCCTGCCCCAGCCTCCCAAAGTGCTGGGATTACAGGCGTGAGCAACTGTGCCTAGTCCGTTTTGTTTTATTTCTTAGACAAGGACTTGGCAGGGGACAGTGGCTTACTCCTGTAATCCCACACTTTGAGAGGCCAAGTGGGTGGATCACGTCAGGTCAGTTCAAGGCCAGCCTGGCCAACATGGTGA
>CAUYOR010071590.1:0-22757 GCA_963573925.1 Callimico goeldii | reverse complement strand
GAATTCTTAACCCTCACTCTACGCTGCCAGCCAGGGGGTGCATTTCATGACCTCTGGTTAGCTGAATAATGGCCCCCAAAGACGTTCAGATCCCAATCCCTGAAACCCATGAATGTTTCTTATATGGTAAAAAACACTTTGCAGAGGTGACAAATGCAGGATCCTGAGATGGGGAGATTATCCAAAATTATCCAGGCGGGCCCTAAATGCAATCACCTGTGTCTTTATAAGAGGAAAACAGGGGGACACTTGAGACAGAAGAGAAAAGCAATGTGACCACAGTAACAAGATGCTCTGACACTGCACTGCAGGCCTGATGGTGGAGGGAGGCCCCGAGCCAAGGCCTGCAAGGAGCGCTTCCAAGTGGAGGCTGGAAGAGGCCGGGATACAGCTTCGCCCACAGCCCCAAGAGGGAGTGTTGCCCCGCCCACGCCTTTTGGCTCAGAGAAGGTTAATTTCAGGCTTCTGACCTCCACAGTAAGAGAATAAATACGTGTTGTTTCAAGCCACCACGCTTTTGGACATCTGTTACAACAGCTAAAGGAATCTAACACACATAAACCAATTTTAGGAAAACAGCAACCCAAACTCTGCTTTAATTCACACTGGGTCGCATTTTGAAATGGACTGAAAATAGCAGCTTATAGTGCTTTCCTGTCTGCAAGGAGCAGAGCGACTCCACCCCAGCCTGGGCCCAGACACTATGGTGAGCACTGGGAGAGGAGTGCTGCCCAGGAGGAGCCTCAGGACTGAGAACAACGCCGGCCCAGGGCAGGGGCCACAGGAAAGGCCCAGGGTACCAGAAGCTGCCACGAGTCCGTGCCACTCACACATCCTCAGCCGACTGTGTAGAACGTCCTGTCTCCTCTAAGAACGAGGAGGTCTTTTTATAAACAACTGACTCTGTCCCATTTGTCTATTTTGGCTTTTGTGGCCAATGTTTTGGTGTCTTGCATGTTCTGCACATGTACCGCAAAATCTAAAATGCAATAAAAAAATTAAAAAAAAAACTGACTCATTTTGGACAATAAGCACAAGCCATTTGGTGCAGCGCGGCTGGGAAGAGTTTTCTGCAGTGGCAGAAATGTCCTCCATCGGCGCAATCCAGAACTGGCGGCCACTGCTGCCTGGGGCTTTTAAAAACAGGAAACGTGGCTGGTGCATTTGAAGAACTGGATCTTTAATTTTACTCCATTTTAATAAATTTAAATATAGTGGTCACATGTGGCTAGTGGCTGCCACAATGGCCATGCATGGGTCCATAGAGGAACTTCAGGTTCATAGCACGGGGGACATGTCTGGCCTGGTTGCCTCTGACCGTGTGATCCCAGCAGGGGATGGAGGCTGCATGGACCTGCAGCAGCTCTGCTCCTGACTGTGACTGTGACAGTCCTATGGGTTCAGTTTCCCTGTCTCCTGGGAAGATCTTCCTCTAGCTCCAGGGGGGTAAGATTAAAGATAATCTCCATAAAGCCCTAAACGCCGTGCTGAAAATCAAATACAACATGCAGGCTGATGAGTAGAAACAACCCTTCCCTCCCATGATTCAAAATCCACTGTCAAGACATTGCAAAACCTCCCAGTAACCTCACCAGCATCTGTCAGTGCTGTCCAAGACCACAGCTACTCAGAGCCTCAAATTCCCCTCGGAAACACGGGGCAAGCCGGCTTGGCTGCAGACTTGTCTCTGCTCTGTTTTGTGTTGCTGTCCTGGGGGAGGGGAGGAGAGGGCCATTCGCACAGAAGATGGGTCACGGAGAGAGAGAGCAACTGCCATGCCATGGTGGCCGCAATGCTCAGGACCCAGCTGTGCCTGGCACTCCAGTGTGACTGCACAAGCGCAGCCTGGCCCAGCCAGGCACAGAGCAGGGGCTCCCAGTGATGCCCACCTCCCTTCCTCCTGCCCGTCTCCATCTGCAGCTTCAGGAGGAGAGCCCTCCTTCCACCTCCCTCCTCTGGAGCTCCCAGCAGGATCCCCAGGTCAGGGTTCCCTCCTCACATCGGCCTCCCCTCCCAAACTGCCCTGGCCAAGAGGCCTCCCCCATGCTGAGTTTCCCCAAGGCTCTGCCCTGGGACTGTCACCACTGTGTCCTCCCCTCCTGGGTTCCCGGGACACCCAGCCCCACACAGCACAGAGAGCATCTCCCTCATCCTCTTAGCATGGCAGGACTTGAGGCCAGTGGCATCATGGGGCTGCTACATGCTGCCAACTCCCTTTCAGATGTGTCTGCAGAGCAGCCATGGGAGTCCCCACAGAGAAAACTCCAGCTGCTCCTCCCCCAAGGACAAACAGCCAGGGGCCTCGTTTCCCTGTGCAGGAATGTTTTATGTCGGGTGACCTCTGTCCCAGCCCTTCTCACTACTCTCCCACAGCGACTCTGGGAGGAAGAGGGTGACAACGCCTCACTATTCTCTCCCAGTGCTCCAGAAAACTGAAGCAATGACTCATCATTGTTGGTGGGAGTTTGTGCAGTGCAACGTGCAGTTCAAACTCAAGGTCAAAGTTACTGTGCAACCCCAATGTTAAAACCAGCAACGTTAACAGCAGCACACAAGTTAGTGGGAGGGGCCATGTGTCAGGCACACTGCCGCATGCTTTCCACCATGGGCCATCTGTGTAACTTTCACACAAGCATGTGGGGCACCTGTCACCATGACCTGAGGCTCAGAGAGGCAGTGGGACTGGCTCACAGTCTCAGTGCTATGAAAGGCTGGAGTTGGGATCAGAGCCCAGATCTGTGAATCCAGCAGCCCAAGTCTTCCGTCCCACACAACTTCCCTACCACTGACCTTTAGGCTGGGACCACTGACCCAGAGAAGGATGCCAACCAGGAAATGCCAGTCACACACCCGCTGGCTCGGCTGAGACAGTGCAATGAGCACCTGAACCTTGGCCAGCCTCCCTGAGACTCGGCCCCTGAGGCCAGCAATTTGCAAACTAGGTTCTGTTTCCTTGCATCTGGCTTTCAGTGATAATTCCCCCTTCCCTCCCCATTTTTCGAAGGTTTCCAGTATCTTTTCATGTGATTCACATACACAAACCCTCAATATGACCAGCTGATACTGTTGGCTGTGTCCTCACCCAAATCTCATCTTGAATGGTATCTCATCCCAAAATTTCCACGTGTTGTGGAACAGACCCCGTGGAAGTAACTGAATCTTCAGGGGGTGTCTTTCTCATGCTGTTCTCATGATAATGAGTAAGTCTCAGGAGAGGTGAGGTTTTATGAAGGGCAGTTCTACACACTTGCTTTTGTCTGCCGCCATGTAAGATTTGCTTTTGCCACTCCTTTGCCTTCCACCATGATTGTGGGACCTCCCCAGCTACGTGGAACTATGAGTCCATTAAATCTTTTTCCTTTATAAATTACCAGTCTTGGGCATGTCTTTATTAACAGGTGAGAATAGACTAATACACCAGCACAGTGGATATGAAATTTTAAAAGGTAAGAAGTCAAGCACCCTTCACAGGTGGAAGCCCAGGGATATTTGTTGGGGAGAGGGACAGGGGGAAGACCAGGGAACAGGTGGACCTGGGTGAGGCCCCCAGGAGCTGGCGGCTCCAGCCACAGAAGTAGATAAGCCAGAGGCAAGTTAGATCCCGGGGTGGGAGAGGAGGGAGGTCACGGGACAGCAGCAGCTCTGTTTTGGACACTGTGGGTTTGAGGATCAGGGGACACCCGAACCGAGGGTCTGTTGGGGAGCTGGAATTCTGCTCCAGAACCCATCAGGGGCTGAGGTTGAGTCCGAGAGAGAGAAACTAAGGGAAGATGGCAGTGAGAGGAAGAGGCAGAGGGAGGCAGAGGCGAGTCAACATGAAGGAGCAGCCAAGGGTGAAAGGCCAGGCCTGGTGCCAAGGCAGGAACTCGGGGAGGCCGAGGCGGGAACTCGGGGAGGCCGAGGCCGGAACTTGGGGAGGCCAAGGCGGGAACTCGGGGAGGCCAAGTCTTCGGTGCGTGGAAGGTCTTTAAGTCTGGCCTTGCTCCCCAGGGCCAAGACTCCTCCCCAACATCCACCAGATGGTCACTGGGCCCTGCCCCACATTCCTCCCAGCACCAGGCGCTGTCCTCTCACTCAGGCTGAGAGGGAAATCGCTTTCTGGGCACAACTGCACTTCCTGTCCAGGGGTCCACTGTGGGCCTCAATCTCCCAAGGAAAAGCAGTGCAGGTATCTCCATAGCAACTGTGCGTCTTCACCATTCCACAGCCCCACGCATCTCACCTGTGGCTTACGAGGCTACGGCTGGCTCTAGTGGTCAGCAAACTGCCATCTAATGCTCATTCCCAGAGCACTGTCGTTAACCCATCTAGCCTGACCCCCACCCCTCCCTGAGGTGCTCCCAGGACAGTGCACTTAGCCACGCCCCTCCCTGTGTCCCTGCCTCTGCCCTTCAGGCATTCAGCAGGGTGAAAGTGGCAGGCCCATCAGGGGCACGTGGAGACCCACAAATCTATGGATCACCCCAAGGAGGGGGCTGTGAAGTGTAATAAAATGTTTCTCAAATGGTAACCATGACAACCAACAGCACGAGGGAGATTTTATGTCTTCTCCAAGTTTTATGAGGCACAGGCAACTCTTTTATGGACTCCCATTAATTAGGGTTATCCTAGGATGGGCTACACAGCAGTGGGAAGGTCGTTCACCCATGGGGCTTCGATCAATTCACATACGTTACCATAAAAGTGTAAGGAAGTCATTAGAAGGGTCCCCATTTGGGTTACTTTATTATTTAATAGTTGACGAGGCAAGGAATTAGGGTCAAAATATGAGCTTACACAACAGAAAAGAACAAGAAGAGGAGGGGGTATTGCAGAATTTTAGGCAGAACAGAATATCCACTTGAAGGAATACTACGGGAAAACTCCTGCCTGATACAGACAGACACTTAGATGTGCACATGCAAAACTAGTAGGACTTGAGTTTCAGAACCTGCAGCAGATGGTAACACAAGGTCAGGCCAGGATGCCGTCTTTCTGTGTAATCTTTCCAGATTCCATTCATTCCGAAATAAAACAGATACCACGATTTCACTGTAGGCAGTTCCTAAATTCTCAGTAGCACTTATTTCCACAAAATATTTTCATCGTATTTCCATTAAATAATTAAAAGCCCATAATTTAAACTTTAACTCTTGGCCCGAGGGCCAAACGTCCAGAGTTTCCTGCAAGAAAAGATGTGTGTCGTTTCACTCCGCGAACACCGTGCTGTGGATGTAGTCACACCAATGGATACTTCTTTCTTAGGTCATAGAAATTACCTTGGTAGAGTCGGCTGCACCCATAGGCCTGCCCCCAAGGCTCACCAAAGAACTCAGTCAGGTGCTACCGAACTTGCGAGCAGACAGGCAGATCAAACACTCACTGCTTTCTCTGTCCCTACCCGAAGCTCAGAAAATGACTGTAAAGGAAGACCCAGGGGATGGCCCCATGAGGAGAAAGGCGGGGAAGGAACAGCTGCAGGCCCTCGAGGTCAGCTCAGCGGCACTGTGAGACTGGAAGGCAGCCCCGTGTGGGACCAGACCTCGCAGATTGGAGAAAGCTGAAGCTAAGGCTTTGTGGAGGAAAGGGGTTTAGGGCCCAGGAACTCCCCAGGAGGGGAATGGGAAGCGCCTGCTGCTCTGAGGACGAGCACAGGCCACACCTGCCGACAGCGCTTGCAGCGACAGGGCACAGGGAGCAGCCCAGGGACCAGATGCAGACAGCACCCCACCCCACCCCACCCCAGGAGGAAACAGAGAGTGGCTTTCTGGGGAGGCAGAACCAGGCAGGCTCTGGACTCCAGGACATGGGACCCAGCTGGACATGGGAGAGGAATAAAGCAACACACACAGGGGGGCTCAGTGAAAGCCGGCGTCCCCTCAGCCCTGCCTGGGCTCACTGACCGCTAGCAGCCACCTTACATTCCAGGACAGGGACAGAATTGTGTCCCCCAAAATTCACAAGTGGAAGCCCTAACCACCCATGGGACTGCAACTGGAGTTGGTCTTGAAGGTAATTAAGTTGACATGAGGTCTGAAGGGTGGGACCCTATTCCAGTAGGACTGGGGTCCTTAGAAGAGGAGGAGAAAAGGCCAGGGCTGCATGCCCAGCACAAGGGCCAAGCGAGGACACGGTGAAGAGGTGCCGCCTGCAAGTCAAGAAGAGGGGCCTCGGGGGAAACCCCCCCGCTGGTGTGGTGGCGCATCCCTACAATTCCAGGTATTCGGGAGGCTGAGGCAGGAGAATCTCTTGAACCCGGGAGGTTGCAGTGAGCCCAGATCATGCCATTGCACTCCAGCCTGGGCAACAAGAGGGAGACTCCATCCCCGTCCCCCCAAAAATAATAATAATAACAGGAGTCTATAAACCATTCAGACAACATGGGAGAGAGCCTCGATGTTAAAAGTGTGATTGCAGAATTAAAAAGCCCCAAAGGCTTCAAAGGTAGAATTAAGGACATAACCTGAAAAGGCGAATAGACAGAGTTAGAAATAGGAGATTTAAAAACAAAAGAAATCAGGTGACTTGTCTGGGGGTCCAGCATTCACATACAGGAGGTGCAGAAAGAGGGACAAAGAGAAGGAGGAAATTTTCAAGTAACGGGAAGTCAGTAGCCGATACTCAAAGCAGAACAAGAACAAACGATCCACAGTAGCAGGAGAAGCCAGTTTTCAGATGTACAGACTTAAGGTTCTGAAGAAAGAGCCAAAAAAGATTAAGGTGGTTTCTTCTCACCATGAGAATCAAAGCGGAGAGGAGGGTCAGGAGAGCAGCTGGTGCTCTGGGTGATGAGCTGGCGATGCCACTCAACTTTTAAACCACATATGTTTATTACGTTGATTTAAAATACGTTTCAAATGGCCAGGCATGGTGGCTCATGCCTGTAATCCCAGTACTTTGGGAGGCCAAGGCAAGAGGAGGTCCCTTAAGCCCAGGAGGTCAAGGCTGCAGTGAGCTGTGATCGCACCGCTGATCTCCAAATGCAACGTGGACAGATTTCCAAGACACATGGGTGGGTAAGGGAAGTGGCGGCCCAGGCTACACAGCAAGACCCTTCCTCTTAAAGAAACTACTCCAAAAATTGAGCATTGAGATACATCTAAAGTTCCCTTTCCCTTCTCTAAGTTTTTTCTGTTTTTATGCGTGTACATGTGTACCTACGAAAACTCCATGTTACTGTTTTTACTTAACTTTTACACAACTGACGTATTTTTAAATTCCAGTGCAGTGACTGGATATGGAAATGTTCCGATTTTGCTCAAAAGCAAAAACTCCCAAACTCTTACCTTCTTCCGGAGCTAAACTGGGCAGTGTAAAATGGCTGCAGGGCCTCACGGAGTTCCCCAAGGCATGGATTTTGGGTGATGCTGGGCACTAACCCCCACTGACCTGCCTCGGGAAGGCAGCAGAGCATGACACAGAGAAGCACCAGTGTCCCCAGAGAAGGAGCCAAGAGCGTCTCTGATCTCCGCGCGAGGCCGTGGCTTGCAGAGCACTGACAGGCAAATTGAGCCTCCTTCTCCCACGCTGCCCTCCTCCCACTGCTTCCGCCTCCTCCCTGCTCAACAAAAACGCTTCAACTCAGAGGCAGCTTCTCGCTCACCTTGACTCCACGGAAGCAGCTTTCACTCTAACAGGCTTCGGGCATGTGGAACGTCGTATTATCTGTACCACTGTGATCAGTATCATGAAACAGTGGCTGAAGAAAAGCCTAGTTGGTTATAAAAAGAAATAAAGAAAATAATATTGAGAAGATACAACAAAAGTAAAACAGCAAAAAGGAATCCTCAGCTCTGGCTTTTGAGGATTAAAATCTAATCTTCGGCATCGCTGACGCACTCATCTACCCGTGTGCCCTGAAAGCACAGGGATGACATCCACGGGCTGCTGCTGAGGGCAGGGCCAGGTGGCCCAGCTGGCCAGTTAGAGCCATGCCCAGGTGCTGAAGGTCAGCAATCCTCACGCATTTATGCCAAGGAGAGCAGAGGTGGACCCTGCCTACCAGGCCCCACAGCAAGAAAACAGGTTCCTGTCGGGAGTCGACGGCCACAATGGACCCAAACCGGCTGTAACTGCAACTTATTGAAAAGAGTCAAGAACAAAGGAGAGGGGCAATGCCAAGGCCCATCTAACGTCACGTTCACTGGCAGGAAGTGCTGTCGCTCTGAGGACCGGGGATGTGAGGAATGACTGACTCCGGTTCACAACCCCCAAGCCGCTCTGGCTTCTTCCACTGGTCATGCACCTGCAACGCGGGCTGCAACGACGCTGGCAACTCAGTTAGGCACCAGCGTCTCCACTCGGGACAACGGAATTCCTGAATTTCAAGAAACTCCGCATATAAAGTATTTTTCCTGGTTTATCAGTCCCTAAGGTAAATATCTGCTTTGTTTAGTATAGTGTTTCCCCAAAATTCATGGCATGTCCACCTGGAACCTCAGAATGTGACCTTATCTGGAAACTTATTAGGGTCACTGCATATGCAATTAGCTAAGATAAGGTCCTAATAGAGTCGGGCGGTCCCTAAATCCAATGACCGGGGTCCTCACAAGAAGAGGAAAGGGCGGAGTCCCAAATCGGGAAAAGGAGTCAGGCTGGTGGGACCAAGGAAAAGCAAACAGGAAAGGCAGGTAAGCTCTAAGTCTGCCTTTCTTCGTGGTCCAGGATATACATCCCTCCTGGCAAATCACGCGCAATCTTCCTGTGCGCAGCTATCACCAGACCCCTGGCTGGCAGAAAAATGCGAGTTAGCTCCCTGCAAGGCTGGTGTTATGCGTACTGCATGCAGCTGTCTCCAGCACAAGCGCCGTCCCATACAGCCTCCACAAGCCCTTGTCTCCTGGTGGTCAGCTCCCCTCGCTGACTAGCCCGGTGCTCCCCCGCAATGTGTTTTCTTACTTTCTCTAGTAAACCTGCCTTTCTTTACCTACAACTGTCGCGGTAAATCACTGTTACTGCCTGCATGACACCAGCCCCAGAGAGTTGCTCCCTGCAACAGAGACGACACACGTAGTGAAACAGAACACACAGGATAGGTCCCCTGTGACCCTGGAGGCAGATGCTGGAGCCATGTGGCCACAAGCCCGGAACTTCCAGGATCTGCAAGAACAGTAACTGGAAGAGGCGAGGAAGGATCTGCCTCCAGAGCCTTCACAAAGAGGATGACCCGTCGCCATCTTGACCTTCTAATTCTGGCTCCAGAACCGTGACAGATGAGCGTCTGTCGCCATAAGCCTAGTTTGCAATGACTTGCTACAACAGCCACGGGAATTGCATCTGTTTAGCACGTGCACGACGGAGAAGGGCTGGGCTTCTACAAAATCGCCACTGAATCTTCATTCAGCAAGTGAACCACCAGTGGTTTTATAAACATGAGTTTCCAAAGCCAAACATTGTTAGGAAGAGTTGGCAAGCAGGCCCTACCCCTTGGCTTGGGACAGCTGGGGTCGGAAGGCAGGGAGGCTGCCCTCTTCCGGGGATGGGTCCTGACCAGCAAGTCCAGGGCCTCCTGCACTGGAGAGAGGGCAGGACTCACAGCTGTCATTCAAGAATTCCCTATGCTGCTGAGAACACTTACAAGAAAAATATTTTTACCAAATATTTTATTCTTCAGGAAGAGATCCACTTAATAATGGGGAAAATACAGGTTTTAGCCTGTCAAAATTATTTCCTTTGGGCTTCATTATAAATTTCTCTGCCTCATTTGAAGCTCAGAGAACTTGGTATAAAATGACCCTATTTCCCCTCTAAAGTCTATGTAGCCACATCAAAGTTAAAATTACTTTTCCAAAGATCTTATTGCCTTTTTGTTGTTTCTGTGCTGTATTAATAATATATGGGGTGTGTACATGGCTTTCCTTCCAGTTCTTTCCTTACTGGAATAGGTTGAAAACAACATGGAGGCCTTTAGGGCAGATGGTCAAAGACAGTCACAGAAGTTGGAGCTTACATGACATCTATGCACGTACTTTCCACGGTTCCCATGGGGAGATTGACGGCCCAGCAGCCACGTCTACACACACACGTGCCGGCCCGTGCACACACGCAGGTCTGCACACACATACGCAGGCGGGAGCAGCGTCCACACGTTTTCACAGAGCCCTGCTTCCATCAACAGTGCCCTGCTCCAGAGCTGGACAATCACAAGAGGAGGGTCAACGCAGAGGCTGGGGGTAGAATCTGGCTCTGCCACTCCCAAAATATGACCCCAAGAGGACACTCAGACCACCCCCCTGGGCCTCAGTTGCTTATCTGTGGATTGAGAAGTCACCCAGTCTGAGGGCATGGTGCCCCCACCCTCAGCGAGGCTGAAGCCTCATCCCACACCCTCCCCAACACACCTCGATCCAGTGTCTCCCTTCTCTGGAAAATCGCCTCAGACCATTGTCCTTCCAGGGCAAAAGAAGCAAAGTAACACTTACTGAATATTAATTGTGTGCTGGTCAGTGGGAAGGACCTGTTATTTCATTTGAAACGTGGTGTAAGACACACAAAACGCTAGTAAAGTAATTTTAATTCCAAAGATAAACCATTTCTAACACTCATTTTTCAGAACATCAACCAAACTATCAAATAAGCCCTCAATGGGAGGCTGCGGTGACCAGCCGTCCTGATGGCCAGGAACAGGAAAGGGCCCCTTGGTGCGGTGTTTGTGGCGGCGTGAACGGGCACCCATATGCGGGGATGTTCTCTTGGAGAGCATTTTGGCAAGGTCCACCAGTATTGTAAGTGCGCCTAGCCTCGGACCCAGAGATCTCAGTCCTCAGAGTGAATATCACGGAAACAGCTGCCTGCAGGCACCAAGACGTGGGCGCCATTACGCTGATTGCGTGGTGGTTTGAGACAGTGATAGAAACTGCCCCTGGGGGACTTGTTAAACAAATCGTGCTGCCTCGTTTATTGGGGATCCAGGCAGCCTGTTAGGACAAGGCTGTAGCTCTCCAAGAGCAAACGTGGGACACTTTCCAAGGCACGTCGGGTGGATAAGGCAAGCGGCAGAAGACGAGCATGCGCTCATGTTCTCGTTAGCTTACCCACAGTGTGTGAGCATGTGTGCCTTTGTGCGCTGCCGTGTGTCTATAATGACACCCATGGACCATGGACCATGCTTGCCTCTCAGGAGATGCTGAGGTCTGCAATAGACGGGAGGCTTTATCCTCTGTTCCTAAATTGCAAATGATGTTTACCAACCTCGTAAAAAAAAAATAACTAAACCATTCATTTGTTTGACAAGTGAGCACATCTAAGTGTGCAAAGCCGTGAACTAGAGGAGCCAAAGTGGGGCCCACAGCTCTGCCCAGGGGAGTGCAGGCTCCTGTCCACGGAAAGGGCCTGCAGAGTTGCTGCTTTAGGATTGCTGATTCAATTTGCTTCTTTGGGTGGATTTCATGCTGGAATAGAGAGAGCGGTGGGGGTGACCCACTTCTTTCCCAGGAAAGATGAGAGTGGAGGGCTCCCCACCACGTACATAGGCTTAAAACAACACACACGCTGAGGAGGACCTTAGAACGTGTCAGCAAAATGCAGGTGCTGAGGAGGATCAGGGCTGGAGCGCCCCCGCCCCTGAGTATGACAGTGGTGTTGTCTTTCAGAACCAAAAGCCTGCATTTCATCTGCATTATTCAAGTAGCCAAAGTTTAAAGGATGGTATTGCTTTGTGTACCAAAACAGTCCCCCGCAGGCCCCACAGAGCTCAGGCATGGGCCGACTGCAGAATTTAGATTCAATTCAGAAAATGAATTAAGGTAAGATCCAGACAATTCCATTCTTCCCTCATTAAACAGGAAAAAAATGCATTGTGGCTTTCTTTGAAATAATACATATTTAGAGGAAAATTGTCACCTGCCATTCATGGGGTCCTATAACTCATTTATATAAAGGTGTGCAGTTTGAATAGTGTACCCCAAAATTTGTGTCCGCCTGGAACCTCAGAATGTGGCCTTATTTCAATTATGTTATTTCAAATCTGCAATTCCTGTTGCCTTGGTCCTTAAAGAGCTTGACTGTTCTGCTCTAAAAGGTAAATTCATCTGGATCTGGTCTGCTCTCTGCCTGGGGTTTGCAACAGTCCATCTTCCTCTCCCCCAGAAGCCCCCAGGAACACCCCAGGCCTCTCCCTTCCATGACCAAACTCGCCCACCCAGTGACCTGCCTTCTGCTGAACTGCACACTCAGGGACCCTCTTCAGATGGCTTCTTGACAAGGGGATTGAGGGGCTGACCGCCATATGGAGTCCTGAACCCATCAGGAGAGACAAGGGAGGAAGGAGACGAAGAGAGAAGGTCTGCCTTGTCGCTATTGGAGAAGGTGGCTTGGTCCCCTGCCACAGGGGCTTCCTAATCCCACACACGGGAGGGAGGTGACTCCCACCCAGGCCGCTTCAGCAGCCACAGGCTCCCCTAGGGCCGGCCACGGGCTGGTGCCTTTACTGTGTTCGCCCTCCAACAACTGACCACAGCCTGCAAACCTCATCTGGCGTTGCATTTGGTGCCGAGGGAGGCTCTTGATAAGAAAACCGCCCTCCGCAAGCAGAACAAACCTTCTGACGTAGAAAGAAAAGCTGTAAAACTGAAACAAAATGAGGAGCCAGTCTCCGTCCTAAAGCCCTGCTGCCCCCAGGTGGGGAAATACTTGTGGAATTCGTCTGCATGGCCATGCACAGCCACCTCCACCATCGGAGAGCAAGAGGGGGCTGGGAGCCAGGAAGGGGGACGAGCCCATTCTCCTCAAAAAAGAAGCCTAGTCTTGCCTTAGGCGTCTCAGGAAGCCTGCTCTAAGGTCCTTTTCCCACCCTAAACTGTTTTTCTAAACTGGCAAAGAGCAAATGAGAAGCAGGAAGTGCCGTGCCCTGCGCTGCACTGTGGTGCCTGGGGGAACCAGCACACAGACAGCCCCACAGACAACGGCGCTGGGAACACTGGGGGCTGCAGGAAGAGTGTGCCCGGCCATGGGCCAGAGCCACAGCCAGGGCGGCTGGGTGTCTTTCAGAGGCAGCCCGTGACACATTCAAAGACCGGAGTGACAGCTGGAGCTCATCATGGCTTGGGTAACCATAACTACGCATTCCCCCAAGAAGCAGTCAGCATTTGGACAGTTCTTAAATGTTCAGACCAACTTAAAAGCCAACTTGTTTATCGCCGCAACCCCCTGGGCAATTCACCAGGGAAGATTAGCTGCATCCCTGGCTTGCCATGCCTGAGACAAAGCACAGAACTCAGACTGTAAAGGAAACTTGGTGCTTGCCAAGTTCGGAAGAAGTGACAGTTTATTAAAAAATATAGGCTATGCCGGGGAAAAGTAATATCGGATTTTATGATTATTTCATATTGGGAATTGTTACATAGTTCCAGGCCTGTTTATTATATAACTACAGATTGCAATAATGCATTTTGTAGCTTATAAAGTTCTGAACAAGCAATTTTTACATAGCTACGTTTAATAGGTTGATATTTTTTAAAGAGGGGGGAATCTCATGTTAAGAGAGAAAAACAAGCCTTTGGGAGAATAGAAACTGTAATGTTTTTTCACATGACTTTCTTGTAGTTTGACAGAACCTGTCTTGTCTATGCTGACACTCACGTGTATCAAACAGTTTGCAATTAGATCAGTGGGTTGGGTGCTGGAACTGGTCCTTCCTGGAGCTTTTGTAAAGCCAACAGGCAAATGCTCAGCTCTCTCTGGTGCAGAGCTGTGGGATACTTTTAACGTATTCACAAAAGTTCTTAAGCATCCCCCACAGTCAGTGTCCATGGTGAACATTAGGCACATAATTCTGTGAAACACACACACACACACACACACACTCTCATACACACTCACACTCACACACACTCTCACACACACTCACACACACACACACAAGACTCTATCCTTGCCGGGTTTGTAGCTGAGGGAAGAGATAAACATCAGTCAAACACAACATGCGCCATGAGGCAAGCTTACAGCTGAGATCCTTTCCTGAATGGCAAGTACACGGACCATTAGGACCCAAAAGAGGCTGTCAATCAGTAACCAGCCAGTTCCAAATTCTGATTGCAATGCGTCCTTGTTGGTGGCGTGGAGTAATACGATTCTCCAAACAGGAAAGAGAATTTCCATAAACAACAACATCTTAGTACAAAATGGTGCTCAAAATCACTAATCCTCTCGTTAGGAGAACCTAAGCCTGTTCACTGCATTGACAGCATCAATAAAAGAGATAAAAGTCATATTAAATCTCCCAACAGACCCGCAAGGTTCTTATCCTGGAGTATCCCTAACACATCCACCTCCTCACACAGCCGGCCACCGCCAGTGTGGCCCCTTCTAGGAAGCCCTTTCGTGGGAGTTAAAATAAATCACTCTCTTGGTTTCAGGAAAGAATGAGATACAAACAAGATCACATCCAATAATATTTTTCCCTGCGTTTTAGTAAGAAAATCAGCCTTGTTTGCTAGGATACCTGTTTTAAGACACATGAACTCGGACCAGAAGATGACACGGACATTGCTTTTCAACACCTCTGACTGTCAAGGGCTCCTTTTCACAGCGATGTTTCTTTCAGGAAGAGTAAACGCTCAATTCATCCAGGTTGGGTGAGCACGGGGGGTCCCTTTGGAATGAACTCCAATAACAAGCGCTGTATCGGGATGATGCACGAGCCATCACGAACCCTACTTTACCAACTGCTGCCCTCTTTGAGCTGGGGGTGCACCAGGCTCCGAATCCACTCTCACGCCCTCTGACGCGGACTCGCTTTGACCTCAGAAAAGCGTCACTCTCAAGGCTCTGCTGCGGCCGCCAACGTGCATTCACTTAGAGGGGAGGGATGCGTGTGTTTTGTTCAGGTCGGACCTGGCACAGTGAGGCCGGGAGTCTGAGTGAGAGGCCAGCCAGCGCCAGCGCTCTCTGTTTCCAGATCAGAGGTCAGACCACACACTCGAGAAGCTCCATGGCTGATTAATGGCCACACCTCCGTCATCATCACCTTCCCCTCAAAACAAACACGGCTCTAAACTCAATGCAAAAGGAAGGGTCACCAGGTATTTGTGACGAGTCACTCTGCAAACCAGGCTGAAAGGCAGTCGGGGCCCATCATTCTGGGGGTTGAGGAGGCCACCCATCTCAGCGTGTGAGTCAGCCCTGCAGAGAAATTCAGAGGGTGACAGTCAACCTACCGCTGTCTAAAAGTGGGACAGCTGGCTGGGAGCAGAGCTTCTCCTCTTGTGGGTAAAACTGTGCCCCCCAAAAAGATATGCTAAAGTCCTCCCCCAGCACCTGTGAATGTAACCCTAATATGGAGACAGAGTTTTTGTTGATGTAATATCAACTTATGATGAAAATATAATAGAGTTAGTGGGTCCTGAACCCAGTGACTGGAGTCCTGACCAGAAGAGGGAGGTCTGCAGGCGCAGACACACAGGGAACGGGCCATATGACAGCGGAGGCAGAGACTGGACTGAGGCAGCCACAGGTCAGCAAAAGCCCGGGTTGGCCAGCAGCCACCAGAAACCATGGAGAGGCAAGGACAGAGCACAGCCCTGTCAGTACCTTCATCACAGACTTCTGAGCTCCAGAACTGGGAGAGAATAAAGCTCTTTTGCTGTAAATCACCCAGTGCGTGGCCATTTGTTACAACAGCCGCAAGAACTCATCCATCCTCCAAGATCAGGCATCACAGCTTACTGCACAACACCTGTGTGCATGTTTACGTGTATTTCCAAAAGTGTGAACAAAGGAATGAAAAAAACAAAAACTAACAACAACAACCACAAAAAAGCATTCACTGTAGAGCAGGGGTGAGGAGACAGAGGAAGGGATGGGGAGGGAAGCCAGCCTTTCTGAATATGCCTGATATGTCTTGAATCTAGAATGATGTAAATGTTTTCTATAAAATACAAAAAATAAAAATGGTCCTCTTTAAAAAACAAAAATAAACTGAAACCAAAAAAAACCTTAATGGTATATCAAGTAGGTGGTACCACCACACAAAGGAAAATTACTGTGAATAAACCTGAAACAGGGTGCCTTGGCTGAGCAGCCCCAGGCGGCATGAGAAGGGCTGTGGGCCAAAGGGATCTTCTTTGTATTAATGATGCCAGCTCCCTTGCGGGCTGTTCCCTGCCCTCCCTGATTGAAGACCTTACGTTCCTGTCAGCACCTTCACTGCAGGCTCCTGGGCTCCAGAATGGGGAGAGAATAAAGTTCTGTTATTATAAATCACCCAGTGCGTGGTCATTTGTTACAACAGCCACAGGGAACTCGTGCATCCTCCAAGATCAGGCTCCTCTGTGACAGGAGTGTTGGCCGTGTGATTTGCGGGCCCTTTCTGCAGGAAGATGAAAAGTTCCGACCCTGTTGCACTCAGGCCTGTATTGGGATGCAGCCAAAAAAAAAAAAAAAAAAAAAACGTGGATGGAAGCAGTGTTGCCAGAAATGGAAAAGCCAAGTTCCAGTTTACCACATCTGTTTCTTCCATGGACTGTGGTATTGAAACAGTCTTCACCAGCCAGGCCTCTGGGCCTAGCCAAGAAGCAGGGCCACAGCCAACTCAGGTGGACACAGAGCAGGAGCACTAAATGAACTTCGCTGCTGCCACCCACGGAGATTCGAGGGCCGGGTATACAGTAAGAAGTGCAACTATTATACACAGTTAGGAAGGTCGGCATTGAGCTCTCAGTGCAAAAGAGAAACAAACAGAAAATCAGAGTAATTGAATTTAACACATTTGAACTGTTATTATCAGTATAAGCTCATAAATTTTTATTTATAAAAAGTATGCATTTCCTATCTTCATGCATTGAAAAAGCCTAAAACAATGAAAACCCCACAGCAGTGAGCACCCCAGCGCTCAGACGACGACCTCTAACTACCACTGCTCTCTACAAAGAACAAAAGCTCCTTAGAGAAATGGCTCCAATCAGGCCTGGAGCAAGAAATGTTCAAGATAAGTTTGAGAGTGTTTCATTGGCCCAAACACACCACACACATGCATTTGCACACACATACATGCACACGCACGTATGTGTACACACACCCACAGACACACACACACACATCAGAAGCCACTGGGATTTCATTTACATGATGAGCAGACCAGATAGGACCCTAACCAGCCAAACAAGGAAAGATTTGAACATCAGAAAGATCAGCGTTGATTGTAATATGGTACCTTGAACAGGATTCCTCAAACACAGGCAGTGGTGGGAAAACTGGGAATATCGTAAGCAGTGTAACTACTTTGAACTCAGGACTTTGAACTCCTGATCTCAGGTGATTCAGCCACCTCGGCCCCCCAAACTGGAGAGACTCAAACAAAGCCTGGAGTTTAGGTGGGAGTCACACAGCCATGTGATTTTCCTGAGCTTGACGAAGGCCCCATGGTGATGTGAAATGGCAATGACAAGATACTGTGCCAGTGTGCACAGACTCAGTGCTGCTGTGGAAACCTTTCTGCAAACTTAACATGATCCCAATAACAAGTGTGTTTTTAAAAGTATAAATGACTTGAGTTAAACTACAAGAAATATTTATAAATTCATGGATTCATATGATGCCGAAAAAGACTCATTGACCGCCTACGAAGACAGCCAGGGCACCGGCTCAGTCTGAATACTGATACATATCCTCTGTCTCTTTACTCTTTTCGAGTAAGGCACCACTCCTGCCTTTTTCCTGGGACTCTATTTTCAGGTGAATCAAACCGTTAATGAAGGCAAGATTTCCCTTATTGATAGTGTAGAGTCAGCAAATGCAAAAGGAGTCACAGAAGTAAAACTTCCGTGTCGCTGCTGTAGCCATTCTAGAGCGCAGAGGAATGTGGGAATATTTAGAAAAATTACACATGCAATTATTCTTTTGCACCCTCAGAAACCTATCCTGGTGCATGTTAGACTTGTGCACCAAGCTATTTAATAGAAAAAGACAGGATTTAACTAAAGTGATCATTAATGGAGGACTGGTTAATTAAACAATGATACATTCACAAAACAAAGTGCCACACAGCTATAAAAAAGAAAAGAGACATTTCTCTAAATAATTATATGGTGTGATCGCCAGTATATTATTAGATAGAAAAAGGCAAGATTAACAACAATACATATAATACGTTCTTTTAGGAAAGAAGACTTTAACATATGTAAATCTATATCTGAATATATAAAAATAAAGAAAGAATAAATGAAAAGATCATTTTAATGCTAGACTTTGGGAGGACAGAGTAGAGGAGACAAGGAGAGAAGCCTGACTCTGAAAATAGATCTCGTTTATAGATTTGACTTCAGAAACGGGTACATGTTCTATGTATCTATAAATGAAATTAAATTATAAATCAATCTCTACAATTCAAAGTTGAGGGCCAGGAGTGGTGGCTCACACCTGTAATTCCAACACTGTAATTCCTCAGGGCAGATCATCTTAAGTCAGGAGTTTGAGACGAGCCTGGCTTACATGGTGAAATCCCATCTCTATGAAAAATACAAAAGATTAGCCAGGTGTGGTGGCATGTGCCTGTGATCCCAGCTACTCAAGAGGGTGAGGTGGGAGGATCGCTTGAATATGAGCGGCAGAGGTTGCAGTGAGCTGAGATCATGCCACTGTACTCCAGCCTCGGTGACAGAGCAAGACTCTGTCTTAAAAAAAAAAAGAAGTTGAACCATTTGAAGATAGCTGTGTTTTGATTCACTGGTATCCCCAACTAGAGATAAATTATTTCAAGTAATCTTAAGTCACAGTAAGATAATGACATATCCCTAGCGGGAGAGAGTCTAAGGACAAAATCCATGAGAAATGCTTAGACTGACTTCAGGAATCCCCTCGTTAGTGGTGGTGGCGGGGTTGGAGGGGCAGGGATGAGATGAGAGCTGTGTGATCCTGGGACCTGTACATGTGTGTGTGCTGTGGATGACGCAAACCAGCAACTATGTCGGCGTGACAGAGAAAGGGGTTTCCCATGGAGAAAGGAGATGCAGCTATATCACTGCAGAGATGAAGCAAAAACTCTACAGTCTTTAATTTTAATTGAAACCATAAGTATGAGTTTATAACTTCCTTTTTTTTTGCCCTCCTGCCTCAGCCTCCGGAGTAGCTGGGACTACAGGCATGCGCCACGATGCCAAGCCAATTTGTTTTGTAGTATTAGTAGAGACAGGGTTTCACCATGTTGGCCAGGCTGACTTTGAACTCCTGACCTCAGGTGATTCAGGCACCTCAGCCTCCCAAAGTGCTGGGATTACAGGTGTGAGCCACCGCGCCTGGCCTATAACTTCTCTATCTCTAAAATCATCTGTGTGTGTCTTTGCCTGGCCACTGAAAAAGTCTAAAAGCAGTGAGCAGCTTCGTGGCAGTTAGCATTCCTACCCCCCATTTCCTGTACTGCTGCCTCCCACTAACACCAAGCAGCGTTTCTCAGAAAACGATCTGATTCAGTAAGATGTGCCTGGAACACTTTGTCTCAGCAGAAAGCAAAGTGGGTAAAAAAGATGGGGTTTGTGTCAGACGTACTCAGTATCCAACTGGAAGATGTCCCCTAGGCCACAGATGGAGCAATTTTAGAATCAACAGAGATAACACTGCGGCAGCTCAAATGCATCAAATGGCTCAAATCCATAAGCTCGCAGCGGTGATTTTTTAAACTCAGTGGTCACCTTTGGAGGATGTTAGAGAACCAAGTCATTATTTTGAAAGCCGGTTTAAAAACAAAGAAAGAAGTAAGCATTTGCCCAGCCTTTCCTGTATGGATGGATCTGGTTCCTGGTACAAATCACAGAACTAACAATCAGTGAGGAGTTTCTTTTTGTAAAAGTATCACATCTAATAAAGGAAGAAGCAACAATCGTTCATTAGACTATCACCATTTGTCAATCTCTAGTAAATGGACCTGGGCAACGATTACCATGGATTGTGACATCATACAAGAGACCACCAGACACTGTCACTCTGACGGAGGTGCACACAGCGACCTGCTGCTAAAAAAAAACATGAGCCTCTAGTTCTAATTACTAACTTATAAGAACTGCAGAGAAAACGTAAAACATACACATACAGGCACACACACACACACGCCCCACTACCAAACAAGCAGTCGGCAAAATACACACTGGGAGACTCTACTAATGAAATGGTGGGTTTTTTTTCCCCAACAATTAAATTACAAGGCGTATGAGAGGGTAAGAAGGAGATGGAGACAGAGAAGAAGAAACAGAACACACAGAAAGAACGAGAAGAAGAAACGTGCAGAGGAAAGAGGCGTATCAGCTGGTTGAAGTGGATTAAATTCATTCGGATCAAACAAAATAAAAGCATGAGACAACCAGGAAGATGTGAGCTCTGAGGACAGCATAAAGGATTCAGTGTCGAAATTTTAGGTGCGATTGTGGTGTTTGGATTCTATGGAGAGAGAGAAAAACAAAAAATGAAAGAAGTGGTGGCCAGTCACCATTTCACATCCCGATGACCTAACAGATAAAGGAAAGTTCACGGAAGATTTTATAACAAGGTTGATGGTGAATATTGAGTGTCGACTGGATTGAAAGACGCGAAGTGTTGTTCCTGGGTGTGTCTGTGAGGGTGTTGCCGAAGCAGACTAACATTTGAGTCAGTGGACTGGGAGAGGCGGACCCACCCTCGATTGGATGAGCACCATCTAATCAGCTGCCAGCATAAAAGCAGGCCGGGAGCTGAGTGACTAACAGGGTCGCAAGGCCAAGCCCCACAGTAGACCATGTGCGAGCTGAGGCGCTATGAAGCCGCTATCAGCTTCCCTACCTTTGAGGTTTTGGGACTTGGGCTGGCTTCATAGCTCCTCAGCTCGCACATGGTCTCCTGTGGGGCTTGGCCTTGCGACCCTGTGAGTCAATAAGCTCCCCTTCATATATTCATCTATCCTACTAGTTAGTCCCTTTAGAAAACGCTGACCTAAGGTGATCAGGCTGCCAGCACTGAACAGCAGGCCTGCTCTATCTTAACATCCCCGAAGGTGGAACAGCCAAACCCACTGAGTGGAGAGATGGCCGACCCTCACCTCCTGATGCATCCCACAGGAGCGTGACCTGATGGAAGATCTTGACTGCAAGTTGTCCAGATTCTCGGTGCATTGAACCAAAAACTGAACAAAATGCACAGACAAAGCAACAAAGAAAGAAGCAAGGGAAGTGCAGAGTTACTGAAGCGAACGTACACTGCACAGGTGAGAGCAGGTGGAGCAAGCAGCTGGAGAGCCCCAGTGACAACGTTCTTTCGGGTTTCCATAAAGCTAAAAGAATTTGGTGGCCGGGCACAGTGGCTCATGCCTGTAATCCCAGCACTTTGGGAGGCCAAGGTGGGCAGATCACTTGAGGTTAGGAGTTCAAGACCAGCCTGGCCAACAGGGTGAAACCCCATCTCTACTAAAAATACAAAAACTTAGCAGGGCGTGGTGATGCATGCCTGTAATCCCAGCTGCTTGGGAGGCTGAGGCAGGAGAATTGCTTGAACCCAGCAGGCAGAGGTTGCAGTGAGCAGAGATCGTGCCATTGCACTCCAGCCTGGGGGACAGAGTAAGACTCTATCTCCAAAACAATTTTAAGAAGGGAATTTGGTAACACCCCTAAGGGCCCTTTAGAGGCCTCCGCCTGGTTACATCCTATGAAGGACTGGCCCACAACCAATCAGAGGCTGAGGTGGAGACGTGTCTTGTTCTCTCGGGAGTGAGGACGTGGCCTGTGTGTTGCCCAATCTTGCCTAGAACTATCTGCACCTGCCGTTCTCTTGCTTATGCCTTGACCCTTCGTTACCCTAATTCTCTATTCTCTGCCTCAGGAGGACGTATCGCCCCTGGAAGTCTCCTTTCCACCAGAAGAAAAAAAGGACACTGAATCCAAACTAGACTCTGGTCAACTTCCAGTTTACGGGAAAGAGATGTGACAGTGGAACACGCCAAAAAGATTCACAAAACACCGTTTTCAGAGCGGGAGCCCCGGAAATGCTGCACCACAAGTGTCCTGCCCAGCAAGGGAGTGAAGTGAGCAAGGGAAGGCGTGATCGCTCTAAAAACACACTTGAGAAACATTTCTGATAAAAGGTGTAGACCTTGCTTGGTTCCTGATTAAAAAGAAACAAACTGTAAAACACATTTTTCAAGGAAATCAAGGGAAATTGAACAGAGCCTGAAAATATATTATATTAAGAAATTTTATTGGTAATTTTGTTGAAGGTGATAATGGAATTATGTTACATTCTTCTTAAGTTTTTTGTGTTTTGAGATGGAGTCTCGCTCTGTAGCCCAGACTGGAGTGCAGTGGTGCAATCTCGGCTCACTGCAACCTCCGCCTCCTGGGTCCCCGGTTCAAGCAATTCTCCTACCTCAGCCTCCCAGTTAGCTGGGATTACAGGTACAAGCCACCATGCCCAGTTAATTTTTGTATTTTTTAGTAGAGACAGGGTTTTACCATGTTGGCCAGTCTGGTCTTGAGCTCCTGACCTTGTGATCCACCCACCTCGGCCTCCCAAAGTGCTGGGATTACACATGTGAGTCACCATGCCCGGCCCTGTTCTTAAGTTCTTATCTGTTAAAGGAAGATATTAAACTATTTATGGGAAAAATCCTATGATGTTTACAATTTGCTTTAAAATATTCCAGGGGGGTGTGGGAAACTTTTAAAGAATATACAAGAAACAAACAGGGAGCCCAAAGTGGCTCCGGCCGAACATCCTGGCGCCTGTAAAGGCAAGGCCAGGAGTTCGAGGCCAACCTGAGCTTGCAGGCTCCGGCCGAATGTCCTGGCTCTCGCGAAGGCGAGGCCATGAGTTCCAGGCCAACCTGA